>JAHKKF010515770.1:0-16100 GCA_019740295.1 Labeo calbasu
ATTTGGGATCGTTTGAAGCCGCATTTAAACTGCATTTTGGAAGTTCAAACTTGGGGCACCATAGCAGTCCACTATATGGAGAAAAATGTTGAAATGTTTTCCTCAAAAAACATAATTTCTTTATGACTGAAGAAAGAAAGACATGAACATCTTGGATGACAAGGGGCTGTAAATCTTTGTTCGGGAAGTGGACTTCTCCTTTAAGAAATGTGTAATTTATTCCAAGTGCACTGTCTCTTTTATGTGGGGCATGAACGATGCCCATTCGCGAATGAATCACTCTTTTGAGTCAATTCTGTTCAAGGCCTTGAACAAACAAGCCTGGAAAATTCTCTGAATTGGTTCTCAAATTAATTTAAATGGCTTGTTTAGTTCCCTGCGTGCACTGAACCAGGAAATTTAAGATCACTGAGAACATGAAGATCTACAGTCAATTGAAGTTAAACCTGCTAACTGTTGGCCTGCGATGAGGATCTTATTAGTTGAACACCATGTGTGCTGTCTGTGACTGTGAACGATTCCACAGGTATGCATTTGATTTCATTTAATACTTTGCAGTAATGGTAAGATGGATCGGCTGCCATGTGAAATGTGTGCAGTGAAATGAATGAAAAGTCGCAGCATTTCATTTATAGTAGATTTAATTTATTACATTGCATCAGATTTCTTTTTAAGCATGGTCTGCAGTGTTGAGCATTATAACCAATCACACATGTTTCTGCTGAGCTTATGAATTCAATGTCCAATCAGAGGCAGTTTGATTCTTCACCGCAGAGAACTAGTAACTCGCTACTTGAGTAGATTTTACTTTGAATACTTTTTTTTATTTTTACTACCATTACAATACGACTATTAGGACTGTTACTTTTACTTGAGTAATTATTTCTATAAGTACTTCTACATTTACTTGAGTACAGTTGGGTACAGGATTTTAAATGAAACTCACTTAACCTGCAGATTAAGAAAAAGTGTTTGTCTAAATGGTGTGGCAGAAATCCCTTGCACGGTTCATTTAATTTAAGCTTTAGGAAGAAAATAAATCTGTATGTTGTCAATATAGTATATTCCATTTCTTCCACATAAGAAAAAAATGTGCTTTGGTAAATCATAATTTTGATGTCATAGTAATGGCTTCAACTTGTAATTAAAATTTTTATGTCGTAATGACCTAGTATGTTTAATTTGTTTAATTTATTTATAATTTTGACTTATTTTATAATTATGAATTAGTATAGTCTATCTCATAATTTCAGCTTTTTATGTCATACTTATGAACTTATCTCATAATTTCATAACTAATACTTGGCATGTCATAATTTAGAATTTTTATCTTATATTTACGACTTAATGTGTCATAGTTTCGACTTTTTATTTCATAATTATGTTATGATTAACATAATTTTTGTTATGATAAAAAATAATATGTTATGATTAATGTTTTACCAATTACATGAAAACTGTACCACTAGACTAACAGACTCAGAATTAAAATAATGAGCCACTAAATTAATTCACCAAGAGGAAAGCCTCAAACAAAGCCTTTGAAACACATATTGAAATGTAAATTTAAAAGCATTACAAAATTTAGTCTACCTGCTTATAACGTTGAGCTTCAGATGCATCCAAATGTTCCTCATCGTGACCATTATACACATCTAAAAATAAAACATATTATATAAAGGGTTTCCATAGTTTCAATACTGATAAATGTTAACAAAGCTTGGCCAGCTGCCCACAGTTTTGCTCTGTGATAGCACCAGCTATATTTTCCTGTTGTTTCCTTCGCAACACCATGAATGTATTTGTGTACTCACTGCGCACATCAGGCATGCTCTGTGTGTCATCATCACGGTGCCCTAAAGAAATAAAGGACAATAACATGAGTGCTTGTCTTGTGCAAATGAAAATACAAGGGGAAATTTTTACATTCCTGAGTATTTAACTCATTTATCAGGCATTTTTAACAAAATTAAATATTTGAGAAATTACTTCTGTTTAAAGTTCTTGTACATAATACCACAACAAAATAATAAGAAAAAATATACACATAAAACGGTGAACATAGAACATTAGCAGTTTTACAGCTGTACACAGCTGTCACTTCGGTCATGTACCTTGGGGTACATGATCTACACCTCCATTTGTGCATTCATCCAAGGATTCTCATTTTTCTGTTTAACATGTCCTGTCGTGCAAGTCTATAAACAACATCAGCAAGTTCTGCAGTGCCCCAGACACAGCATGTGACCCAGTTATGGCCTCAGCACTTGGGACACAGCCTCTAGACAGAGTTCTTTGAATTCAACTGACTGATAAACAAATCCACTTGGCAGCTAAATACACAGAGACGTCTAACGATAACACATGGGTTTAACCATTGCTGTATCTTGCTGTTCTTCATCTGAAAGGCAGTAAATACAGGCTTTACTGTGTTTACTATAAGTTAAACTGATCATTGATGATTAAGCTGATGAGAGTAATGTTTGCTGAAATGTGTTAAAACAAATTAAAAGACATATTTTAAGTATTACATTGAAATTACTGCCTTAGTTATCTATTACATGTGGAAGTATGAATATAATATCTACGGTTGACGTCAAAAGTTTACATACACCTTGCAGAATCTGCTAAATGTTAATTATTTTACCAAAATTAAGAGGGATCATACAAAATGTGTGTTGTCTTTTTAGTACTAACAGACTTTTTTTTAGTAAAAAAATTTACACAAGAGAAAATAATCGTTGAATTTATAAAAAATTACCCCATTCAAAACTTTATACTGTACGCTTGATTCTTTTTCTTCTTTTTTTGTTTGTTTGTTTAGTGATAGTTGTACATGAGTCCCTTGTTTGTCCTGAACAATTAAACTGTCCATTGCTCTTCAGAAAAATCCTTCAGGTCCAACAAATTATTTGTTTTTTCAGCAGTTATGTGCATTTGAACCCTTTCCAACAATGACTGTATGATTTTGTGATCCATTTTTTGACACTGAGGACAATTGATGGACTCATATGCAGCTATTACAGAAGGACTGAATGCTCACTGATGCTCCAGAAGGAAAAACAATGCATTAAGAGCCAAGGGTGTAAACTTTTGAATAGAATGAAGATGTGTATATTTTTCTTATTTTGCCTAAATATCTTTTTTTTTTTTTTTAATGTAGTACCTTCAGAAGCTACAGAAGATACTTACATTTCCCAGAAGACAAAATAAGTTAAATTTACCCTGATCTTCAAATTCCAAAAGTTTTCACACCCTGGCTCTTAATGCATTGTGTTTCCTTCTGAAGCATCAGTGAGCGTTTGAACCTTCTGTAACAGTTGTATATGAGTCCCTCAGTTGTCCTCAGTGTGAAAAGATAGACCTCAAAATCACACAGTCATTGTTGGAAAGGCAAAAATGCTGAAAAATGAAAGAATCTGTGGGACCTGAAGGATTTTTCTAAAAAATACCAGGCAGTTTAACTGTTCAGGACAAACAAGTAACAACACAGTATTAAGAATCAAGTGTATGTAAACCTTTAAATGGGGTAATTTTTTATAAATTCAGCTATTATTTTCTCTTGTGGACCGTGTGTAAACGTCTTTTATTTGAAATATCTTATTCAGGTCAGTACTAAATAAAAATAAAAAAAAACATGCATTTTGTATGATACCTCTTATTGTGGTAAAAATAATTAACATTTTGCAGATTCTGCAAGCTGTATGTAAACTTTTGACCTCAACTGTATATTTGCATTCATTCATTTAGCAGGCATATAATATAAAATAACTTCAACTGAAATGAACATTTCCTAGTGAGTTGCTATCTAATAAGTTGGTTATAAGTGTACAGTTAGCCAGTCATTATTGCAAAATCAACTCCTTTAGGATAATATAACACCCCTCTATTCCAAGGCCTAATCATAATGCCAGGGATTATTTTGCGTTAATGACCGGCTGACTGTACATTATCTCATCCTAACACTCACTTGCTTGTATAACCACTTAAAATGACTAGTGATACTGGAACAGGATGATGATGTGACAGCTCATGTGGACACAATAAAGGTTATCAGACAGCTTTTAATAGCACTCACCCTCTTCATTTAATCGTTTGTACAGTGACCTCATCACTTTTGCGCTGCCAAAACGTTTGAAGCGAGAGCGTACATTGTCATGGTACCAACCCAAGGTTCCAATTTTCAGGACCCTGTATATACAAACAGGTGTTATATAAATATTTCATATCAGTGATTAATTCTACACCTGACATTATAGTTTATAGATTAGTTTAAGTGTATAAACTGTACATTTTTTTCCAATTGTAATCCTGTGTTGTAACTATTTCTAACCTGGACATGCGGCAGGGGTCGCATACCCAGCCACGATCCTTCTTGTTGTAGCGGCTACAGGTCTTGCAGGTGTAGAGTTTACAGTCTATACACTGCCGTTTGCTGTTCACCAGAAACTTAAAAGGCTGCAGGCAGTGGATACAGTGAGAGTCAGCCAGGTTTGACTGAGACCCCAGGAGTTCCCTCTTTGTTTCTTCCTTCTCGATCTTGGATTTAAGCTCCCTGTGGTGTAATACAAACAATCAGACAAGCAAATTATATAGTGTACATGATTATGTCACTTAAATAAGCTTTGTGGTTGTAATGGTTGAGAATTAAGTTGGTTTCTGGAGCCAATTTATAACATAACTTAATATTAATAATTTTATTAAAGCCACATAACTGCTGATCCTGTTCCCTATTAGGGATGCACAATATTTGCACAATATGTCTGTTCTAATGTCAGCCAATATTTTTGAATTTATCTGTATCAAAGGATATGTTATTTACAGTGGATATTGCTTCTATTTTAACATTTAAATTGCTTTTGTTATTTAATTATTTATTTATTATTATTTATATTTATTATATTATAAATTCGATTTTTTAATTTCATAATTTTAAACAAAAATAGAATGGTCTGACATTAGCTTTGTGAAATTATGCTACACAAAACATATCTGCACAAAACAAAAACAGCAGATGGGTTGAATAAGAATGCAAATTTATTCTGACAGCAGGTGGCGCTTATGGAACAGCAGGGATACAGGGTTTCCTTGGTTACTGTTGTAAACAAAGCAGTGTGGTGCTTTTAAATACTAGTTTAACATGCATTATTTGGACATGTGATGAAAAAATACCGTCTAAAATTTTTTGAAGACAGTCAGTTCCCCTCAGAGATACATTCATATGAATCCCCACCCCTAAATCAGTATTTAGGATTTTTTCTTGCTATTTTTTTTTTTCATACCATGTGTGTAATTCCAACTGGTTTATAATTTGAACTATATTGCCGAACATTAATTTCTACTTAGATTAAGGTTAAGTGATAGTAATAACTTACAAAACATGTTAAATATAATCTTCAAAAAATCACCATGTGACTGGGAATTTTTCCTATTGTACATAATAATGTTATAATGCATTAATTAACATGTAATATTTAAAATATTTAGTTTTGTTTTTCCATGTCTGATTTATTTTAACAAAACCTTATGGAATTATTTACTATCATCTATAACATTAAAATAATTAAAGGATTATTAACTTGTATTACCAGAATTTTAATATCAGTGCATATCTAAATTCTATATTAAGAGTCATAGAGTCCTTTAATGTCTCTGAACATTGTAAATGTAGTGCTTTCAAAACTTTGAAACCTCAAACATGAAGTTCCACTGAATTTTCCAGTAAATTCACCATAATACATAAAATCAGCAGTAGAAGACAAAATGGGAGTTGTAAAATGGTCTGACCAAGAATTAACTAGAACTTGAGCCATAATTAACTGTCCTTGCGAACAAATAGAAAAGAACATCATCTTCCAAATATCAATTCAATAGCCACACAGAGACCTCCTTGTACAAAAAGAATAGAGCTCTAGGCCATTATGTTTTCCCAGCCAGTGGAATGGTGTGATTATGTCTTGTGACTGTACCATGATCATCATGATGTCTTTACAACAGCGGCCTTTCACATTTTGTGCCCTTTCTTATAACCTTGTTCAGCTAGCATTTACTATAGATAGAGTATGATATATCGATAAATATCGAAGAAATTATGCAATTGTGAATTGTAGACCTCACAGTACGCTAAACCAGCAATGTCTTTTGGAGGTAGTCCAATGACAGATTACTAATGTTAACCAATTAACCAGTGCTAAATCATATCAGGTTTGTCTCTATGTTAATAAAAAGTTTATGTAAATTAAAGTCCTTACCCAAGCCTCTCCTCTTCCTTCTTCCTGAGGACAAAGTCTCTTTGAATGACTTCCCAAACATGTTTGGCCTCCTCTTCTGTCAGTCTGGACAGGTCTAACTTCTTGTCCATATTCAGAGCTTAGCTGATATTTTTTTAAACAAATTAACAGTAAACATGAAATATATAATAAGTGTAAGGATAATGTGACTCTTGTTATAATTCTACCTCTCTACCTTAGAGAGAAAACAGGCTTTAAATACAGTATGAGCTAAGAACATGCACCATGATCAAACACTGCAGTCATAATCAATCAAAAGTTCATTCATCGAGTGTGACTGTTTTCATAACTACATCCCAGTCTCGGCAGCTCCTTTAAATCAAGATACATTTCGAAACTCTGAACATATCTAAATGTCAAAACAAATAATCGAATACATAAAAAACGCCTCTGTCAATAATTCAAATGAAATTGAAGATGAATTCCATTCTGAATGAAGCATTACATACTGATTATTAAAATTAGCAGACTTTAGACTTACAGAAATAATTTCATAAGTGATAATGAAGATTTTTTTTTACCTTGCTTGAGACAAGTAGTTGCTCTTGCCAAGACTCTCAGGATGAGGCAGATAATGTGAGGATAGTCAGAGGTATGGCACTTGTAATCACATGTCTAGTTTTTCAAATGAAATGTGGTGGAGGAAAAGTTCCACCCTTTCCTTGCTTGAAATAAACATGAATGCATTAAATGAATCCATTAAAATAATAACTGTTGTTTGACAACAGATTATTAGTTGTTGTATTTTATTTATTTATTTATTTATTTATTTATTTATTTATTTTTTGCTTTTGTCATGTTTATTCCTTTTTTTCTTATAGATTCATTTTATAGTACATTAAACAGTTGTTATTTTATGTTACTTTTGTTAATTTATTTATTTTTTATATATCAAAAATTCCTTAAAAAATGATTTTGTCTAACAGTAAAGGGGCTTTATTACTATTTCTGTCTAGTTACATTGATATGCCAGCATGTAGGCATATTAGAAGAGTCTGAGTTCTAAAATATGTATTGTAAGTTGTAATGTAAGTAAACCTCATTAGTTCTTGCACATCAAGCCAACACATTTTGATATTCTGTTTACTATATGTGATCCTGGACCACAAAACCAGTCATAAGGGTATTTTTTTAACTTTCAGATTTATACATTTGAAAGTGGAATAAATAAGCTTTCAACTTTTGCATCTGAACTCTTCTTATATATATATATACATATANCACAAAACCAGTCATAAGGGTATTTTTTTAACTTTCAGATTTATACATTTGAAAGTGGAATAAATAAGCTTTCAACTTTTGCATCTGAACTCTTCTTACATATATATATACATATATATATATATATATATATATACATCAAAATATTGAGCTGTCCAAATGAAGCTCCTAGCAATGCATATTACTAATCAAAAATTCAGTTTTATAAGAAATTTACTAAATATCTTCATGGAACATGATCTTTATTTAATATCTTAATGATTTTTGGCATAAAAGAAAAATTAATCATTTTGACCCATACAATGTATTGTTGGCTATTGCTACAGATATACCCATGCTACTTATGACTGCTTTTGTGATCTAGGGTCACATATTTAATTTGCTCCATTCACGTGCATCGATCAACGAATATACGGGAATAAATTAAAATCTAAAATTTAAAATCTAATGTTTGACCAATTTAGAAATATCTTCATTTGTGTTTTTAAAGAATGACTAAATGGTTTCAGAACAACATGAGGGTAAATGATAACATAATTAAAATTGTTGTTAAACTATCCCTTTACAATAATTTAGTTTCAGTCCTCAAATCTTTAGTCAACTGTATTGCAAAGAGTGCTGATATTTCGTAAAACTGCACTGATTTTATAGTTTGTACCCCTCCATCTGCTTGTGTTTGTGGAGTTCCAGATTACAGTATGCAAGCATGGAGTGGAGTGGAAGCGGAGCGAGGAGCAGAGCTTGCCTGGAGTAGGTTTTTCAGAAGTATACAAACCCATGGCCAACATTTCTCTGATATATAAGTTACTGGATAATAATTACACGTATAACAAATTGTTCTATAAAAGCGGAATGGCGAACATGCTGATATTTAGTATAACAGCACTCTTCCTCATGCTTAAATTTAGAAAAATTTCAAAGAATTTGACACCACCATGTCCAACCTTTTAAAATCCAAAATAAAAATCAATAGTAGCTTTTTCCCTATATTGTAATATTCCAGGAACTTTTGTGTTACATTTATGTGACTCTAGTAAGTAATGTTGTTGCACCCTACAGTAGTGCCTATGAGGCACATGGCAAGATGACAGAGAGAATGTTTCTATTTACTGTACGCCCATCTACAGGCAATGTCTGCAGTGGCTAAAAATGAATGTGGGATAGTTTTACACATCATAGCACAGTCTTAGATGTGCAGTCTGCAGCACCTCAGTAAGGTTTCATACCTTTTGCTCTGTGCAAAATGACACAGCAGTATCTATCCTTGTGTTCAGTAGACTTTTTGCACACCCTGCAGCAAACACACCCTGTGTCTCTGCCTTAGTGGTTATCAGAAAAGCTCCTCTCCAGAGCAGCGGTTTGGGGAAAAAAAATCACTTTGCTTTATTCACTTTGTAGGTTAGGAGGTTGAATGAGAGGGTGCCCTTTAGTGCATTGGGGCTAGACTGTGGGCAGGCTGATTCATTATTCTAAAATTAGCCCACATGTACTGCCCTGGCCTTGGGTGCTGGCTAGGGGAAGTCCTGTTCTTATTTAGGGAAGCATTGCTGAGCTTTCAGTGACTTTTCTAATGTACCACATTGATCTTCGCACACACTGGTTGAGTGTTTTACTGTTGAGCTAAAGTGGGTGTTTATTAAGAGCAAATGTGGAGTAAAAAAAAAGAGAAGTATGGTACCGACAAATTAAGGGGAAAGCCACTCTAACTACAGCCACAAATGAAAGCACGAAGTGTGGGAAGAATTATTTCATGCTGTAATCAAAGTATTTAAACAACATCTTTTGGAGTCTGAAGTTAATTTTCTTATGGAAAACAAGATATCTTGAGTGTAACAAGATACAATATCATGTCACAATACTGTATATTGCAATACAAAAATGTAACAATAGGTATTGTGGATAGTGATAATTTGTTTTGTGTATAGTTCACCCAAAATAAAAGTTTAAAATAAAACGTTTGCATCAAATATGGTAATGGTGCATCAAATATGTTAAACCCAAAACACCACACATTTGAACTTCCATATTTCCGAATTTTAATAAACAGTACTTTTTGTTGACTGATTTGTTTTGATGAACTTTGTTTGGCTTTAAATTATTGTTGAAAGGGTGTGTTGTTACACTTCTAATATCTAATATGTTATTGTAATTAAAATGATGATTAGTAATGTATAAGTTGTATACACTAATCTTTTTTTTTTTTTCCCCGTGGAAAATCAAAGTAGTTTCTGGTTTGAGAAGAAGTTTCTGACACACACATGCACACACTTCATCCCGTGCCAGTGTGGCCTCCAGTGTGTTAGAAACATGAAAGCTGAGACTCAAACTAAACAGATAAATATACATGACAGACATGCACAATACTATTCACGGCAGCTCAGGCCAACATACTTGGAAAGTTTTAAATCAAAAGGTCAGTCCTACAAACAGCTGTTATATTCTTTTGTTTAAAACCATACTTTTCTCATAAACAGACGTAGAAGTGTCATTTAAGTTTGTTGTTTGTAAATGTCTCTACAGAAAAGTACACAGCAACAGCTGAATGTAAAAAATTGTGTCTGAATTCATTAATAGATGTGTTATAGTCCATGCAATGACCAGTTTTCATCTTGTATCGAATGTTGGATCTTGCCCACAGGGCACTGGGTTCATAAACCATTTATATAAAACATTTATTAAAAAAGAAGAATTTAATAAATATTCTGAATTTAATTCAGAACACAACAACATTTTAATACATATTAATACATTTAAGGATATAAAAACAAGTTAGAAAGGTTAGCAGGGAAAACACATAGCAGTCTATTGACTTTGTTTTGTAGTCCATTGAAAGTTTAATCTAAATGCCTGATAAATGTGCTGACAAGGTTTGGCACAGCTAGAGGTGCCATTACAGTAAACATTAAACATAAGCCCTTTATCTCTTCAGCCTTTGTCTCAGTGGTTTTAGTAAAAGAAATAAACAGAATGTATGTTTTGTACATACTTTCAAGAACCAGCAATAATGGTATAAAATCATTACAGTTTTTAAAAATAAGAAATTATGGATTAAAATAAGAAATAATTACTCAGTCTCTGTGCTCAAACTGTTTACATTATTTTTTATAAATAGATGTATACTTGGTTTCTTGACATGCATAGCATTGTTATTTTAATCCACCATTAGTTTGTTTTAGGGCCATAGCAACTGTGTCTTTAGCTGATAGCAGAGTCCGTGTTAACCTCTGTCCTGCAACTTTGTCAAACATGCCTGTAAGCAGCTGTAATTGTCAGGGTTGGAAACATGAGGCCTTGCAGCTCACTGTGAGTCTATTCCTGGAGTTCTGTGGCTTCACTCATTCTCACCATGCTAAAATAGCCACCTACTTCAACTGTGTAGTGCAGTGCCCCACAAGGACAGGTTGGAGAGAATGCAGATATAGCAACCCAGCTGAAAGGTAAAAAATGTCAAGAATCTTAAGGTCCTTTGAAGGTGTTAACAAATCTGTTAACAAATTAACGGAGAATGCCACTTTTTTGTGTGTAAGTTCTTTATTCCCACTGAATTATCCAATGAAAATGAACATTACATTACAGTTCATCAGTCAAGTGCATTCTTTAATATTTCAAGTATTCAAACATTTGTATCTCACATGACACTCTAAAGTTAGCCCAGCTGTATTCTACAGCTAATAAATCTAGCTTTATTTAGCAAACAATACAGTAACTTCTATGTTCTATTACAAATATAAAAACATGTTTCAATATAACCATCCACGTTAATAAAAAAGTAAAAAAGTCAAGTGGAAAAGACATTACAAATGGTGCAATTTGTACAAATTGTACTAAAACTGCTTTAAGATTGCACTTCCCTTGTCTCACAGTTATCAAAAGCAGCTAGATTATTGTCCTTATCATGAACCATGAAGGTTTTTATCTACTGTTGTCTCTTTTTCCCCACAAAGTTCTTTTTCTAGAGTCTATCATTGCTTATTCCTCTTCTTCCTCCTCCTCCTCCTCTTCTTCATCATCATCATCATCATCATCATCATCTCCACCGACTCCAAAGTCCATTTTTGCAAGCATGGCTTCTGCATCTTCCGTGAAGAGCGTGAAGTGGTCCATACTCTCAAAGCCGGGCTCTGGCCTCTGTAGATGAGAGTTCTTGGATGCGTCTTTGGCTTCTGTGATCAGCTTCTTGGCAGCGATGAGGAACTCAGCCGTATTGCTGTTGTCCATGGTCTTGGAAGCTTTTTCCATCAGATTGATGCTTGTCTGCAGCTGTTCATTGTACTGCTGGATTAGCGATTGCACCAGAGCCACCTTCTCATCCTGTTCTTGAGTGATCTGCTCTAGGAGTTGGGTCTTGCGGTCTTCTAGGATGGCATAGAGTAGGTCAAACTTCTCTCCCAGCTTCTGTTTCTGCACTTGGCTGTTTTGTTCAACCGTTTTGCAGGTTTCCTCCATCTGCGTTACCATCGCCTGCAAGCAGCTGTTGCTGGCGCCTAGCAGGTCGATTGAATTTTTAAGTTCAGACTTCTGGGCTTCATAAACACCTTTCAGAGTGGAAACTTCACAGTCCTTGTGCTGACCGAATACTTTGCACATGGAGCACGTGGGTGTCTGGCAGGTTACGCAGTAGATGTTAATTTTTTCATCTTCGTGTACCTCGCACATAGGCTCTTTGGTTTCTTTGGATTTCAAAGGGGGTTCAAGGGTATTACCTCCTTTCTCCAACTGCTGCTTGTAGATGTCGATGATGTTCTCCACCAGAAGGTTCCTCTGCAGACCGTAGACACCGTGGCGGTCCAGCACCACCTCAAATCGGCAGGTAGGGCATCGGAAGATGCCTCCGGAGAAGTGGTATGGATTTTTGGAGTCGTAGAGGTCACTGGCGCAGCTGCGGCACAGATTGTGCTGGCATGGTAGAATGACAACTGGCTTTGTGAACATGTCCAGGCAGATGGGGCAGCTCAGCTGCTTCTCCAGGCTCTCCATGGGACTCGGAGCCCGGACTATTTGACCCGTTTGGATGTCCATTGCTGTAGTTTGAGGTAGAGTCCTTTATAACCTTCACTGCTTTGCCTCTTGGTTGAGCTTGAGCTTTTCTGGTTGCTTCTGCCTTTACTGAGGTTAATTTGATCTGTCGGGGCAGGATGCACTCAGGGTTTATATACCGGCCGGCTGCCTGTGACACTTGATCTGTGAGGTGGCTGGGACAGGATTGCTCCCACCACTTGTTTGTGCGGCTTGATTCGGAGAAGCATGCAGCCCTCCAACACAACCCACTAAAGAACAAGTCACATGCCAAACTTAGCAACACTGACCCCCTCCTTTTCCAAGCTCTCCATCTGTGGGAGAAATGTGTAGGCAAATCACATAGTCAGGCCAAACAACTCCCATGTGATAGCTGTTGGCATGTAGACATCCAGACATCTAGAACTTCCCTGACTAAACAACAACATGGCAGGTCAAATGCTACATTACAACACTGTTATTGTTTCCTAAGAGCATTTGAATCAGTTGTTGTACAGTACGTGAGAAATTCAGAAGGATTTTTAGGACAATTGAGCAAGGGATGAGTTGTGTAACACATAATCTGTTTTAGCTTCTATTGTCCCTCACCTGTTTGTCCTGATGGCTGCTCGCCATCAACACCCATCTGTATGGTTCTGGAAGAGAGATCAGACAGTTGAGCGGTGAAGACAGACGTCAGACTTTCTGCCTCATGAAATCCCCTCATAACCCCATGACTGGGTGTTTCACAATTTTAGCACAGTGAATTTGTAAACAAACAGTCATATGGTCGAGCCATGCCACCCCTCGACAGCAGCTTAAGCAATATCATGCTGAAAGTGTCATTGTCTCCTCCTGGAGATGTGCTTCAAAATAGCACATGGTCACTGTAGAATATAGCAGAACATATTTATGTCAGTCGTGTTTGTTGCATCATCTCACTCACATGAGTGCTGAAACAACATGTCCAGACCAGTATGCGCCCATCGAAGGTTGAAGCAAAATTTATCATCAATGAAAAACACCTGAGAGGTATTTTCTTGAGAGGTTTTCAAGCGAATGTAGTGCATTTATTTCTTTGTTTACACCCAAAGCTATTTTTGACAATTCTTTTGATTAAAAGTAACACAAACATTATTATATAATATTAATTATTATATAGCTATTATTAAATATTAGAATTGGTCAGTGAATATTTACAAGTGTATAGTCATGTATGTGCTGCTTCTCTGTTTATAATTATCAAAAATATTTTTGTGCACCAAATAAATGTCATGTGGTATGACCAGCAAAATTCTTGTGGTACAACCAACATCAGGAAAATGTTGTTATTGTTTGCTAAAACTAACTGTTAAAAATGGTTTTAATTAACTGAAAAAAGTTTAACAAATATCAGATGAAACTTTGACAACTTGTCAGCTAACTGAAATGAGAGTTCAAGTATTACATTTACTAAAACTAAACCTGAAAGAAAAATAGATAAAAAGCTAATAAAATTGACAAAAGTGCATAAAATTGTGGAAGCCTAAACTAAAATGTTTAATTTATTTCAAATTTGGAAAATATATTAAAAATATAAAAATAAGACTAATTCTAAATAATAACAAACACTATAATAGTAAATAAATAATCCTAAAAAAAAGAAAGATAGAAAGAAAGAAAGAAAGACTAGAACCCCTGCATGACTGTGTCAAGGTCAGACAGGCTCTTAAACTATGACATAATTGATATTTCAATAAATAATTATGATATATCATGATATAGTTATACTACATGATATTTTCACTGATTTAATATCGGTGTTGGAAACAGTTGTGCTGCTATACTTATTTATTTATTTGGAACCTGGGATACTCTTTCAGGATTCTTTAATGAATAAAATTAGTACAGCATTTATTTTACACAAAATAAATAAATAAATAAATAAATAAACTTCTCTAACAATAAACACTACCTTGAAAATCCTAGAAAAAGTATCAGTTTCCAAAAAAAAAAAAAAAAGTGTTTCCAACACTGATAATAAATCAGCATATTAGAATGATTTCTGAAGGGTCATGTGACACTGAAGACTTAAGTAATGGCTGGTGAAAATTCAGCTTTTCGTCACAGAAATAAATTCTATTTTAAAGTATATTAAAACAGAAGACTGTCATTTTAAATTGCAATAATATTTCATAATATTACTGTTTTTTTCTGTATTTTTGATCAAATAAATGTAACTTTGGTGAGCATAAGAGACTTCTTTGAGTAATATAAAAAAAAATCTTTCCAATCCCAAACATTTGAACGGCAGTGTATAAATATAAAGATGCAGTAGATGCTTAAACATTTAGATCTTATAATTTTCGCATTTTTAAAAGGGGTGTCAGCGTTCCTGGAGGTTCACCGTCCCGCAGAATGTAGATATGACGCTGCTTCAATACACCTGAATATTTTTTAGGAAAATTTTGATTAGCTGGTTCAGATCTGTTTAAATTTGGAGCTAACCTATTGACACCCCAGTTCTAGAGCTTCATGTAACCTTTATGAAAAGTCACAGAGGACAGTTTGTCACATAGCCACTATGTGCATCATCCATGTAAATATAAACAAGCGTTTGAGCCAGCTGCAAACTGACACCTGCAGAGATGCTTATGCAACTCATAGACACAACTCATAAAAGTGTGTTTTGTACGATGTACTTATACTGCTAGTGTTCAAGTGGCTTACTAGATGTAACGCTGGGTTGTTTTTGTTATGCGTGTTTTGGCAGTCAAGCACGTTCCTGGAATGCAGTGTCTTGGTTCAGCGTGAGGCTTAAATTTCAGAGACTAGATTAAATCACCATTCATTTCCTTGTCACGGGTAATTCTAAGAAATCTTCAGAATGACATCTGTGTTAATCCATCCAGTTAGCACAGTGTGATGTAAGTGATAAAATATCCACAAGCTTTTCCTCACTAATTAAACAAAAAGTTATGAATGCTTTCTCTGTTTAATGTCTGTTATAACTTTTTATTATGTTTGTTCTAATCCAAGCACTTTTGTGTGTGTTTAACAGATTTTAACTCTTCTTTTGGTTTTATCGCATTTATCTCAGACCCTTTTTGCCCTTGTTGCACACCCATTTCAGTCTTAAAATTTGGAAATCCATTATCTAAATTAGTGTATTTATTTATTTATTTTTATGATTTAAACCATTGATTTAAAACAGTATATGATTTAAACCATTTCAGTATACACTACCGTTCAAAAGTTTGGGGTCAGTACATTTTTATTGTTTTTTTTTTTGTTTTTTGTTTTTAAGAAATTAATACTTTTATTCACCAAGGATGTATTAAGTTAATAATCAAAAGTTTATTAAAAGTTAATAATAAATAATTTACATTGTTATAAAATATTTATATTTTGAATAAACACTGTACTTTTCAAACTTGTTATTCATGAAAGAATCCTGAAAAAAAAAAATCACAGGTTCCAAAAAATATTTGGCAGCACAACTATTGATATTATCCAGCATTGATCATTCTAATAATAAATCCGCATATTAGAATGATTTCTGAAGGATCACGTGACACTTAAGACTGGAGTAACAGCTGATAAAAATTCAGCTTT
>JAHKKF010515772.1:0-18922 GCA_019740295.1 Labeo calbasu
TTTTATTTTATTTTATTCCAAGATGATTAACTGAACTCTGTTCAGTGAATTAAAGCTAGAATAGATTTTTTTTTTGCACAAATTGTCGTATTTTATTTTATTTTATTTTATTTTATTTTCAAGATGATAAAATGAACTCCACTTGGTGAATTAAAGCTAGAAGAGTTTTTTTCTTTTTTGTGCAAAATATATTTTATTTTATTTTATTTTATTTGTGTCTGTGATCAGTATTTACAGAGCTTTGATGACTGATTTGAAAAATTCAAAAATAGTTAAAAGTGAACTATTAAAAAGAATAGCTGAACATAAGTTCACAAATAAAATATATTGTTTGCCCTAAGTTATTATTTTGGAATAAATGCTTAAAAACACTTACCTGATGAGATTTATTGGCTTTAATAGATAAAATACTAATTACATTCTTAATCTAAAAAATATAATACATTTTTTCCCTGTAGTGTAATTAATGTTTAACCAAGAAAATGTGACTGAGACATGAATTTACATTTGATAAAACACACACACACACACACACACACACATACCACCCTGTATACTACTTCATATTTTTAAATAGCATGTGAAATAGCACACATTATGCAACTTTACATTTCTGAGTATGCCACATTATTGCCGTATGACCTCACTTTGCATATTAAATTCAGTGAGAGGAATCTAATTTTCACCTTGGAAATAAAAAGGGTCCTTTTCTATTTTTATTTTGTGTAAAATATGTTAGCAGTTAACAGTAAGAGTAGAACTGAAGTATGATATTCTAAACATCCAAAGTCACATATAAAGCAGGTAGCTAATTGAAATTTTAGCTTCATACTAATTGCAAATTAGTTAAATAAACCCTTTCAAAAAGATGAAAAGAAACAAGACAATGTATTACAATGCAGCCTCTGAATTAAGAGTGCATAAAAATAAAAGGGCTCTGAGGAAAGTCTAAGAGATGCAGCTGAGTTATTATTCACGCCGCAGCTGAGAGTTGGCTCTGAACGTGTGCCAGTTGTGTGGAGTGAGTTGCGTTGTCATGGAGACGCTCTCTGGATTGTCAGTCTTGTGAGGTGTTTGATAAGTGATGGGTGTGTTATTGACTGCAGCGCTCCTGAACTCCTCCCTCCCGGGCAAACCAGGCCAGCGCAACTGACACCCAATGCTCTTTTATCCCACCTCCTGTCTGTCTGGCTATTTTGGGAAGGCAAACCACCACACTGCTCTTACTTTTTCTGCATCATAAACTATGTATACTGTACATACTTTGGTAGACAGGTAGACAGCAATATTATTCCACCTAAGATAGTTTTGGAGAAATTCTATGACAGCATTGCATGTATCATTTGCAGATTTAAAATGCACTTTGACAAACTATTAATATACTCCATATTTCATTTAATACAAAAAAAAAAGTATAGATTAAAGACAGTCAATGTCATTTAAAAAATGACTACCAGATATTCGGTCTGCTATGCATTCTTAGCTTAGCAACACGCTAATATAAAACCTATTTACTATTGATTGTTTCAGATCAGTGGCATATTAGCTTACTACTTACTGCATACTGTGCAGTATACACTGAATACTGTCAAATATTTTTTAAAAAACATATAAAACTATGCATTATGAACCATAAATTACTTCACTACATTGCATGTTACATTCAATCAAGTAGTGTACATGTTGGGGAATTTTTTTTTGTGGTTTATTTATGTATTTATTTTTGCATTTTTAATCCAATTATGGGTAAATATCATAAATTTTGGCAGTCAGGTTCAAGTCAAGAAATAAAAACATTTAAAATGATGAAACTTCATTGTATGCTATTCTGAATATATTTTATCCCTTTATGCATTATTTTATTTTATTTTATTTTATTTTATTTTATTTTATTTTATTTTATTTTATTTCAAGATTATAAACTGCAACTCCACTCTGTGAATTATAGCTATAATAGTTTTGTTTGTTTGTTTTTTGGCGCAAATTTAAATTTTATTTTATTTTATTTATTTTTTTTGGAGTAAAATTTAATTACATTTTCAAGATGATAAACTAACTCCACTTTACACAATAGTTCTGTTTTATTGTTTATTTTATTTTATTTTATTTGTTTTATTTTATTAAGATTATAAACTAAACTCCACTCAGTGAATTATAGCTATAATCGCTTTGTTTGTTTGCTTTTTGGCGCAAAATTTATTTTAATTTTATTTTTATTTATTTATTTTTTTTTTTGAAGTAAAATTTAATTTATATTTTCAAGATGACAAACTGAACTCCACTCAGTGAATTAAAGCTAGAATAGATTCTCTTTTTTCAAAATGTATTTTATTTTATTTTGAGTAACATTTAATTTTATTTATATTTCCAAAATGATGAACTGAACTGCACTCTGTGAATTAAAGCTAGAATAGATTCTCTTTTTTTCAAAATGTATTTTATTTTATTTTATTGTATTTTATTTTATTTTAACTCCACTTAATTTTTTTTTTGGCAGAAAATGCATTTTATTTAATTAATTAATTAATTTATTTTTATTTTATTTTCAAGATGATATACTGCGCTCCATTACAGCTACAGCAGTTACAGCAGTGTTTTTGGTTGGTTGATTGGTTTTCTTTGTGTTTTTTTGGCACAAAATGTATTTAATTTCCTAGATTATAATTCCACTCCACTCAGTGAATTAAACATGCAACGCACTGAGGAAATGTGACAACAATGTAGCATACTATGGTTTTGAAAAATACATTTTTGTATAATGCTTACTGTTTCACATGCTGTTTCTAAAACAGTACACTGTGCAATGTTCAGTAAGCAGCACACTCATATTTCATTCCAAAAAGCCTTTCTCTCTCTTTCTATTTTCTACGCGCCACTGCACTCCATATAATAGGACAAATCTACCCATATGTCCAAAAATACATTACGTTTAACATCTTGAAAATATGCTTTCTTAACCTTTTTATCATGTGCACATATAACCTTATTACCCTAGTGCAGGAGACTACATATCCCATAATTCTTTGGGGGCGGTGGAACAGTAAAGGTGATTGGGAACAGGTGGTCCAATTAATTACTGGCGAGCGCGAGCACACCCGCCAAGTGTGGGAGGAAACGAAACGAGCGTGCCAAAATACAGATTTAACGAGAGGAGAGAGAGACACAAACACTGAGCTCTACAGGACACGCATCAAGCCCTTAATAGACAGAAAGAAAAAGCAAACAGATTAAGAGAAAAATCCCCTTTTATCGTTCTGATGCACTTATTTCAACCACACAAGCCGGCTTGGCATAGCAAGCCCGTTTGGACGGCGACCAGCACGTTGCGTGTGTATTTGGCAGGACGCGATACTATGTGATAGCTGTTTCCTCTTCCCAGTTGGAAACCAATAAGTTTTGAATCGGGGCCCCCAGGACGGGAGTTTATATAGCCCTGCCAAGCGCTCATTGAAGTGTCCGTATGATGCTTGGTGTGTCCTGCCAAATGCAGTCCTCATCTTCCCTGCTTGACAGACACTAGAGCTTTTGCTTCCCTCTCTGCATTCTGTTGTATTAGCACAGCTCATCTAAATTCAGAGATAATCTCTTTCTCTCAGGTTTCCCAGACTGTGTGACAGCACTCAGAGGAAAGAGCGTTTCTTTGAATATTCTACAGATGTCCTCTTTTCTTTCTCCGCGTGAGCCGAGCGTTTGAAGTTGGCTGATGGGATTGTTTTAATATTCCTCAGATGTGGCGCAGAGCCTAAGAACGTTTTTATCCTCGCTGCACTGTGCCTGGATCGGTGTGCGCTGGCTCTGGCTTTTAGATTAGATGCTCTACGGGAGCAGAGAGGGCTGATCAGTGCGGGACACCCCGTATACGTGTGTGTCTATTACAATGACTGATCACAATAGCTTCAAATGGTGCTTTCAGAACCAAATCTTTTGTTTTGTGGTTGCTAGGGTGTTGTGTATGATCGGTTAGTAGGTTGTTAAAGGGATAGTTCACCCAAAAATGAAAATCACCTCATGATTTATTCACCTTCAAGCCATCCGAAGTTCATTTGTCTTTCTTCTTTCAGACAAATACAATTGGAGGTACATAAAAAAAAATGTCTTGGCTCTTTCAAGCTTTATAATGGCAGTGAATGGGTGTTGAGATTTTGAAGTCCAATAAAGTGCATCCATCCATCATGAAAAGTACTCCACACAGTTCCGGTGGGTTAATAAAGGCCTTCTGAAGCAAATCGATGCATTTATGTACGAAAAATATCCTTATTTATAACAAAATTATTTACCAACCGTAATCTCTAGCTTCCGCTAATTGTCGTACACGAGCTCACAGGAATGGCGTTCCAGCGAATGACGTAGGACGTAGTCGTAGTGTAAGCTTCGGTGCGAAGTAACAAACGTAGAAGCACAGAGGAGAGAGCAAAACAAAATGCCGGTTATGAATTAGAAGCACAAAACAAAGATATATAGTGGAGGATTTCGGTATAAGCCAAGATGAGGCTGGTTTTCCTTTCCTGCAAAACAAAACTTGGTTCTCACAAAACTAGCATATTTTCACCGGAGCTTGCAATATGTCCAATAACATCCGCTGGAACTACACTCTCTTGTGAACACAAGCGACAGTTAGTGGAAGCTAGAGATTACGTTTAAAAAGTTTTAAATTTGTATATATGCTCTTCAGAAGGCCTGTATTAATCTTTTTTCAGATTTTGTGGACTTCTCAACCAGTGTTCATTTCATTGACGAATAATTTCCATCATAATTTTCGTCCAAAATTTTTCACAGATGTAAACGAGACAATAACAAAACAAAAACTCTTGAAAATCTATTGAAAATGAAGATGAAAATGTTAGAGAGGTATGATTTGAGAAAAGATTAATTCAGAATGAATCTGCTGCGTGGTTAAGAGGTTAGATGTGTGCATTTGATCTATCCGGCGGGATATAAGCCGACATACATTTGCTGCACGACTCATAAAACATTAAAAAATGTCAGTATCTGGGAGTAAGAGAAGAGCAGACTTCTGGATAAATTTGACGTCGCAAAAGAGAACTCAATTCAGTCTGGATTTCTGAGCGCAGACACCGAAGTGCGCCTCTCAAACAACACGCGACTACGCTTTCGCGTCTCACGAATGGAGAAATACGCACAAAATGATGTAGAATTGTCCGTTTTTAAGAAGCATTCATGTAAATACGACTTAAGTGAACGTAAACAGTTGGGAGATTATCAGATGTGTATCAGTCAGTATATTGCATCTGTGCTTAATTTAATTAATTAAAATTATTTTAATTAATATAAATTTATTTATATAAATAAATATGTCTGCTTGAAAGAATGAAGAATGTCACCCCCTATCTCTCTCTCACTTCGCTTCCTGTCCAATCTGATCTGTCCTGTCATAATAAAGGCTAAAAATGCCAAAAATAAATCGTAAAAAAAAACTGATTTTAACACCCATTTACTGCCATTATAAAGCTTGGAAGAGCCAGGATAATTTGTTTTATATAAGATTTTGTCTGAAAGAAAGTCATATGGATGACTTGAGGGTGACTAAATCATGGGGAAATTTTCATTTTTGGGTAATCGATCCTTTTAATTAAACCATAATAATCAATTAAAAGGAAATATATACCTGTATGACATTATTCTGTACCCACATGAAATGGATGGTTAATTAGGCTGCAGGCGCCATCATGGGAATTCATTCGGCACAACCCTTACAGTGTATTATGGGTATTCGCTAGCCATTGAGTGTACATTGGTTGTCCACTTGTTACTGTGGTGCATTATGGGATTGAATGAGTGCACTCGATAATGTCCACTATGGTTTCAGACACCACTACAAATGGTTGTCCTCTCAAATAGTGCCCAATATCAAAGGGTTAGTTGTGTTAGTGGGATACTATCACTATTTTTGTTTTCATTTTGCACAAAAAATATTATCAGAGCTTCAGAAAATTAAGGTTGAACCACTGATGTCACATGGACTATTTTATCAATATTGTACTGATTTTGTACAACCTTTCTGTGTCTTGAACTTGTCAACTTGTGAACTTGCTTTGCTGTCTATGCAGGGTCAGAAAGCTCTTGAATTTCATAAAAAATATCTTAATTTGTGTTTTGAAGATGAACGTAGGTCTTACGGGTTTGGAACAACATGAGGGTGAGTAATTAATGCCAGAATTTGAATTTTTTGGTGAACTTTCCCTTTAAGTATATAGCCTTTGAGTTTGCTAAACTGTTGTCAGTGGTTTGGGGTTTTTCTGATTTAATATTAATCGCTACAACCAAAGCCAGTGGAAATTGTTTCTGTGACTTTCACAGTGTTTCCACAAAACGCTGTCATGAACTTATTACAGGCATAATTTCCTGGGGCTAGGTGCATTGCTTAAGGGCACAATGGTTATGTTTCATGGTTTGCCTCTTACAGGAATCAAACCAGCCCTGTGGCTTAATCATTACATCACACCACCTCCAGATGTTTGGAGGTTTAATAGCCATAATATGCACTTCCTCTAATGTTTTCTAAATTATATAGTGAAAAAAGATAAATGGAACGGCACCACGACTCTTGTTAGGACTGCAACACTCTGCTATTCTTGCTCTAATTGGTGTTATAGCTCCAGGAAACCTGATTAGTATCAGAGACCACCTGCTGAGTGGTCTACTGAAGTAATTCCAGAAGGTGCAACTCTGTCTTGCCCCTCGGAGCGTGTGCGTTCACATGTACAAACCCGCCCCCCCCATCCACACGACCCCCACCGCTCAGCACGTGTATGAATCCGACCGAGACTAATTGTGCAACGCTGCATCTGCACATAGACGTTTCGCAGAAAAAGGGAGGGCAGAGAAGTGTGCGGTTTCCATGACAACTACCGGAGAGGTGGTTTTCAAATATCAGGCNGAAGTAATTCCAGAAGGTGCAACTCTGTCTTGCCCCTCGGAGCGTGTGCGTTCACATGTACAAACCCGCCCCCCCCATCCACACGACCCCCACCGCTCGGCACGTGTATGAATCCGACCGAGACTAATTGTGCAATGCTGCATCTGCACATAGACGTTTCGCAGAAAAAGGGAGGGCAGAGAAGTGTGCGGTTTCCATGACAACTACCGGAGAGGTGGTTTTCAAATATCAGGCTGCATGTGAACTGAGCTTCGTGCATCTGAAGAGGTCAGCTGTCAATGTGTATGTCTGTGACAGTGTGTTCCTTCTGTACCCAAACCCAAATAAACAGGACTTAATCGACCTTTAAAACGATGTAAGAACATGTTGTCTCCTTTGACAGCAAAAACAAGGATTTTATTCATAATGCAGCTTAAGTTACAGTACTTAATGGGATAGTTCACCTAAACATGAAAATTCTGTCATCATTCAGTCACCCTCCACTTGTTCCAAACCAGTTACTTTTTTTCTGCTGAATAAAAAAAATATTTTGAAGAATTTTGGTAACAAACCAGTTGACGGTAGCCGTTGACTTGGATAGTATGGAACAAATACTGTGTTTGGTTATCAGCATTCTTCAAAGTATCTTCTTTGAATTATCTCTCTTGTCATATATTAATCTTATATTCATGGACCAGAAGTATTTTTTTTGCTGTTGTCATTGTTTTGTCTGTACAATGAAACTCAATGGGGTACAATATTGCCTTGGGCGCCACTGGTTTTCATTATATGGACAACAACAGTCGAAATATTCTTGTAAATATTATATTTTTTCATCTTCAGATTTTTCATTTTTGATACGCCCCAGTCACATTTAACCATTGGTATGGCAAATTTTTGCAGTAATTCAGTGTTTTAAAGGATTAGTTCACTTTCAGAATATAAATTTCCTGATAATTTACTCATCCCCATGTCATCCAAGATGTCCATGTCTTTCTTTCTTCAGTCGAAAAGAAATTGAGGTTTTTGAGAAAAACATTCCAGGATTTTCTCCATAGAGTGGAGTTCAGTGGGGATCAGCAGGTTGAACGTCCAATTTGCAGTTTCAGTGCAGCTTCAAAGGGCTCTAGTGCTCTGATACAGTCTAAATCCTGACTGGAAATCCTCACAGATACCATTTTTCTCTAAGAAGGAACATGGTTGTGAGGATACTACCTTTTATAGTATCTTTGACAGAACAGGAAGATTTGACATCAGTCTGTCAGTCAAGCTGTGTTTTTTTTAAATGAGAGGCTTAATAACAGCCAGTTTAAAGGTTTTTGGGACATGTCCTAATGATAATGACGAATTAATAATATTCAGAAAAGGATCTATGACTTCTTTTAGCACCTCTTTTAGCAGCTTAGATGATATAGGGTCTAACATACATGTAGTTGGTTGAGATAATTTAACAATTCATTCTCTCCTATAGCAGAAAATAAGTGGAATTGTTCCTCAGGGGATCTATAGCGTACTATCTGACGTGACACTGTAGCTGACGGCTGCATGGTTACAATTTTATCTCTAATAGTTTCCATCTTGGAAATAAAGTAGGTCATAAAGTCATTACTGCTGTGCTGTTGGAAATGTTAACGCCTGTTGATGCGTTATTTTTTGTTAATTTAGCCACTGTATTATATAAATACCTGGGGCTGTGTTTGTTTTCTTCTAAAAGAGACAAAACGTAATTAGATCTAGCAGTTTTTAAGGCTTTTCTGTAGGAGAAAATGCTTTCTCTCCATGCAATACGAAATACCTCTAGTTTTGTTTTCTTCCAGCTGTGCTTCATTTTCTGGGCTGCTCTCTTTAGGGTGTGAGTGTGCTTGTTATACAATGGTGTCGGACTGTTTTTCTTTTTTTTTCTTCAAGCATCTTATCTAGAGGAATAAGAGTCTTATCTAGCGAAAAGCAATTCTAGCAATTCTTTCCCCCCATAGTAGAAAATGAGTGGAATTGTTCCTCAGGGGATCTATAGCGTATTATCTGATGTAATACTGTAGCTGACGGCTGCATGATTACAATTTTATCTCTAATAGTATCCATATTGGAAATAAAGTCATTACTGCTGTGCTGTTGGGAAATGTTAACGCCTGTTGATGCGTTATTTTTTGTTAATTTAGCTACTGTATTAAATAAATACCTGGGGCTGTGTTTGTTTTCTTCTAAAAGAGACAAAACGTAATCAGATCTAGCAGTTTTTAAGGCTTTTCTGTAGGAGAAAATGCTTTCTCTCCATGCAATATGAAATACCTCTAGTTTTGTTTTCTTCCAGCTGTGCTTCATTTTCTGGGCTGCTCTCTTTAGGGTGCAAGTGTGCTTGTTATATAATGATGGGTTGCTTTTCTTTATCTTCTTTAAGCATCTAGGTCAAGTACTGACCCAGTGTTTACAAAGTGACTGTGCAAAGTAAGTCATATGCCCTTTGCAAAAAATTTCAATTTCAGACAATTGCAGAGCAATTTTTTTTTTTTTTTTAGAAAATGACTAATCGTTTTCCCAGATAAGACCCTTATTCTTTGGCTGGGATTGTGCAGAGCTCTTTAAAGCTGCATTGTAAATGCAATTTGGACCTTTAACCCATTGATCCCCGTTTAAGTCTACTATATGGAGAAAAATCCTGGAATGTTTTCCTCAAAAACAAAAAGACATGAACATCTTGAATGACATGGGAGTGAGTAAATTATCAGAATTTTTTTATTCAGGAACTGAACTAATCCTTTAAATAGGAATTTAAATGAACATTCATTTTCATTTCATTCATTTTGCAATGAGTTTGAGTTAGTTTCTCCACGCTGACAGAAACAGAAAGTACGAAATACCTCTTTTGCCTACAAAATTTTGATTATGTGATTGATTTGGGAAGCTACTACTTCTTTTCACTTCCCCAGTATTCATGAGATGTAGCTTAAACTACATTCTCAGGGCAATGTGGTCCATTTTCATCCTTTCTCTGCTCTTTGACAACTTTGTTTCTCTTTAACTCCTCCATGCTCTGTTTCCGTTCCACTTGTCTTGTTCAAATGGTCTGTTCTCTCCCACTTGAACTGTTCTTTTTGCAGTTGCTAGATCCTTGGTCTTTGCATTATCGCCTCTTTCTGTTCTCATTACTCTCTTGAAGTCTTTTTTTTCCTATCTGTTCATTTTCTCCTCCAGATGCTCATGGCTGTTCTTGGGCTGAGAACTCGCTAAAGCTCTCTTGAGCACTATCTCTGCCTCACTGGCGTCCTGCCACGCTGGGCTGAGAGATAACCGAAGGGGGAATTCACAAAGAATGAATTGCACCCGCTGATAGCGCTGTTTATTCGCGTGTACTGTCTGTGTTGTTTTAGCATCCGATTCACTGTAGGAATTATGCAAATCGGCTAACGGACAAACGCACCCACAACATCTGTATTGAACGCAATCCGTGCCCCGCAGTTTCCAATACTGCAGTTTGGTTCAGAGTGCTAGATTGTGGAGGATGCAGCAGTACTGGCACACTTTACTAGGGCTGTACTGCATCACCCCACTACTGCAATACAGCCACTTTTTTGGCTCATTAAAATTTTTGTGCTTGACTACACCACATGTCTGGATATGTGCCCTGTGATATGCTTTTCTATCATTTGATCCTCATTTGATCTTACACAAGCATCTATTTTAATGAAATTCTGTTTAGGCCATGCCTTCCATTATTTTTATTATCTATTTATATATATATATTCTGATATTCTCTTTTATAACATTTTATAGCATTAATTTTTAATGTTTTCTCTGTATCAGCAGGTTTTAAAACATTCTGCATATTTGTGAATACTGGTATCTGTTGGAAACTATTAACAATTTTTAGAGAAAATAATGCCAACTTCTGTCATGAAACTCTAGAGGGCGCAGGCTGATGGGTTGTTAATGCAAACTGATGAAATTCACAATGTTAAACTACTTGGAACAAGCTGATTGGTTCACGTTGCATACACAGCAAATGAGCTTACTGCTTTATACTTAAATGACTGGTTAGCATTCACTACAGCATTTCGCAGCATGCTTTCAGAGTTTCTCTGAAACCTTCCACCTCCCCAGCTCCACCTGTATAGATCTGCTACGGGTTATTATATATACTACTTGTGCAGAAGCAGTATGTCTTAAATACTCACGGCAATGTATCGGTATATGTATTTTCAGTAGCATGTTCCTGTACTTGTTTTGCAGCAGCAGCAACAAATGCATTTATCATTTGGTTTTAAACAAAGAGGTCAACAGAGGTAGTGTCGGATCTGTGAAATGATTTTTAAAAACATATATAATGCAATATAATCTGTCTATCATATAGAGAGACTGTGTTTTCAATATGATTAGATAAAGAAATATGAAAGCATGAAGCCCTAGCTGTTTCCTTTATTTGTTTGTAAACAACCAAATGTGAATCTCTCTTTGTCAAACAATATATTGGTGCAATGAATAGGTAATGGACATGAATGTAGTTAAGTGAAGTACTAGGTGTTCATTGCTCGTTCGGAATGGAAGTAGACAATATATCATACAGTCTTATGATAATAGCTCAGGTTGCCAGTATTGAGTTCATCTCCAATATATCTCTTCTTGCACTGGCAGCCGTAAGTGTTGTAAGTTATTACTGATATTAACTGGAGCCTTCTAATGTGTCCCTCCACATTTGCCAAGTCACAAACCTGTGGTTAATGCAGCAAGTAATAACAATAGCCCATTTTGTATTATTAGAGCTCATCTGCTACATTTTATAATTACAGTAGTGGTGGTCATTGTTAACTGGAATGTGCTAATACAAAATCATTGGAGGTTTATATATAATACTTTATATATAATAAAGTTTTTGAACAGTAAGAGTTTTAATGTTTTTAAAGAAGTTTCTTTTGCTCACCAAGCCTGCATTTATTTGATCTAAAATACAGCAAAAACAGTAACATTTTGAAATACTATTTAAAATGTTTTCAGCATGAATTTCAGCTGAATTTTTAGCATCATTACTCCAGTCACATGATCCTTCAGAAATCATTAAAATTCTGATTTGCTTCTTAAAAAACATTTATTAGTATTGTTATTATGTTGAAAACAGCAGTAGAATTTTTTCAGGTTTCTTTGATGAATAGAAAGTTCAGAAGAACATCATTTTATCTGAAATACAAATCTTTTAACATCTCTCTCTTAACATTATAAATATATTTATCATCACTTTTGATCAATTTAAAGCATCCTTGCTAAATAAAATCATTCATTTCTATAATTTCTTTCTAAAAAATAATAATAATAAAAATAATAATAAATCTGGGAATCTCCCAAAGGAACATTTTATTGCTCCAAAGACTTGAGAGACTTAACTGGGGCTTTGTTTAAGCATCAGTTTAAGAAAATTCCTTAAGAAAAATAAAATTAGATATAACGTATATATATATATATATATACTGTTGGGTGTAATGCATCACAAAAATCTATTTACACTACCAGTCAAAAGTTTTTGAACAGTAAGTTGGATTTTTAATTTTTAAAGTCTTTTCTGCTTAAGCCTGCATTTATTTGATACAAAGTAGAGCAAAAACAGCAAAAATTTGAAATATTTTTACTGTTTAAAATTATTGCTATCTGTTTGAATATATTTTAAAATGATTTCAAAGCTGAATTTTTTGCATCATTACTCCAGTCACATGATCCTTCAGAAATCATTCTAATATTCTGATTTTCTGCTCAAAAAACATTTATAATTATTATTATGCTGAAAACAGCTGAGTAGATTTTTTCAGGTTTCTTTGAGGAATAGAGAATTCAAAAGAACAGCATTTATCTGAAATAAAAATCTTTTGTAACATTATAAATGTCTTTATTATCACTTTTGATTAATTTAAGGAATTCTTGCTAAATTAAAGTATTAATTTCTATAATTTCCTTGCTAAATTAATAAATTAATAACTTCTCTTGCTAAATTAAAGTATTAATTTCTATAATATATATATATATATATATATATATATATATATATACTGACTCCAAGCTTTTGAATGGCATAGTGTATAATGTTACAAAATCTTTTTATTTCAGATAAATGCTGATCTTTGGATCTTTCTATTCATCAAAGAATCCTGAAAAAAAAATTACTTTTAAATAGTGATAATAATAATAATAATAAATGTTTCCTGAACAGCAAATTAGCATGTTAAAATGATTTCTGTAGGATCATGTGACATTGAAGACTGGAGTACTGATGCTGAAAATTAAAACAGGAATTAAGTACATGTTAAAATATATAAAAATAGAAAGCATTTATTTTAAACAGTAAAACTATTTCACAATATTACTGCTGTATTTTGAAACAAAAAAATGTGCTTGGTGAGCAGAAAAGAATTCTTTAAAAAACATTAAAAATCTTACTGTTCAGAAACTTTTGATTGGTAGTGTATATGCTTTTTTAAATATTACTTTTGTTTTTATCTTTTCAGTATGAAGATTAATGATTTCTGTTCCTGTCTCCATGTGACGACTCATTTTTTCTAAACTTCCAAAGTAAATCATGAAATATGCAAAATCTCTAGGTTCAAACCCACCATGCACTATACCAGCGTGCATCTAATTATGCATATTATCTTCTATAATCTATGAGGTTTTAAATTATTAATTCCAGGCTTCAGTTTTAATTAGGTTAAGCCCGTAAGCGACACAGTCATACATTTTTTGTCAAGGTTTATATTCCATGAAAATGTAGTCTATTAAAAGACTCCATCAGGTGAGGGTAGCAGATAAATAATAGCTCTGCTGCTAATTAAGTCCACTTTTTATAAAAAAAAGTAATTAATTCATCAGTTCAGTAAATACATTTGAATGTTAATTCCATTTTACTACAACTGGAAACATGTATATGAGGGATGAAAGCAGAAAGTGCTGATAGGAGTGGGCTCAAAACAGAAGTGCTGTTTTCCCTTCCCACTGAAACACTTATCTCCCTAGACACCTATACACAGGGGCTTACATTTCTAAAATTGGCTTCACACACGCTTTACTTTGCCCTTCCCTTACTGCTGATGCCCACCGTTCTGCTTATGTAATTATTCTGTGTGTTTTCAGTGTTGGCCTTCTAAGCAAAGTTTACAAGTTATCATCAAAAATGCTCTGATACATAAAAAAATTGTTTTGTCACATAAAAATCAAGGTCATTACAGCAAGAACTTTAAAGGGATAGTTCACCCAAAAATAAAAACTCTGTTAATAACTACTCACCCTCATGTCGTTTCAAACCCGTAAGACCTTCATTCATCTTCAGTACACAAATTAAAATATTTTTGATGAAATCCAAGATCTTTTCGGAAGCCCTACAATATTTCAAATTAATGTATGGATGAAACATACATTAGAAAGTTAGAAAGTTTAGCGGCTAAATGCGGCTAAAGTAAACAGTCTCGTCTTTCCACAGAGAGAAGAGAGGGGCGGGGCGAGCAGAGCTCATTTGGATTTAAAGCAGCCTTGACCAGAATGAGATGATTTTTGCAGAGCTGATTTTGGCAAGGTCAAAAGGGTGTTGTTTTACACAACCGTTGAGAATTTTTAACCAAAGTATATTAGAGAGACTTTTCATTAAGACCCTAAAGAATCATATCAACTTGTGGAAAATGGGCATCCGATGACCCCTTTAATACACCTGATTCAACTCATCATCTCATTAGTAGAAACTGCACAACATGAATTGAGTGTGTCTGATAAGAGAGACATACAAAATGTGCAGGGCAGGACCGGTTTGAAAACCACTGCTGTGAGGGATAGAGATGCAGTTTATTCAATATACTGTAATTGGTTTCCAATGAAAACACTGTAGATATGTCACTGCGCAAATTTTTACTGAAGAGAAAACGGTCTTCTCTGTGCTTTTCAAAAACATCTCTGCTGACATCCAGCACCACGGGCTTTTACGCTGTCATTTCTAAAGCTGTCTTTAGCGTTTTGCCCCGCCTGTTTGATTTAATGTGCTAACCGTAGAGGTCAGTTTATCCTTCTCATCTGAGCCACAGCGGCTCTTCGGCCTCCACTAGGTGAGAGATTTCTCTGCTCCACAGAGCATCAGCCTTGTAATTTATTCTGACAGCACACTGATACGCTTGCTAATGGCCTCTGGTCTGGCTCAGACAAACTCAATCCATTATTATGTATTGATTGACAAGGACACTGAAAAGAAGGGCATTGTGTGGGTTTGGAAAGAAGCAGCTTTACAGCGTCTACTGTGAAGCTGGTCAGCATTTACAGTTTTTTCATCTTTTAGGCTCCAATCGTTGCATTCTGCATCATTGCCACAAGGGGTGCTATATTTGTGTATTTCTGTAAACAGTTGTTTACATTTAGTTTTCTCTTTGTAGTCAACAGCTTTGCTGGGTGATGAGAGATAGTTCAAGTTAGTTAATTGTTTAGATATTTATAATTAGCTATCTGAATCCAGTTTGACACCTCTAGTCTCTTTGCCTCCTCAATTGACCATTCACAAAGAGCTTGACTGACAGGCGATCTCACCAATCATAACGCTGAATCTTATGGCGTTATTTTAATGACAAATGTCGAGAGCGCATTGTAGTGCGAAAGTAGATTAATACAATACACGGATTTCCTTTGCTCTCGCACAAAACCGGACGCGCGTTCTCAAATTCACACTGCTCTCGCCGAGAGAGTTGCGCACACTTAAAACGTGTCTCTTCTCTCTCTCAAAGTGTGCGCGCTCAAACTGTGTCCTATGCACTCGCAAATCTCTCTGTGTTCATTTGCTATAAAATAATTATTTTCGCACCTGGATTAAACGTTTTTCAATAGTTATCATTATGCACTTTAAAAAAACAAAAAAACAAAACAAAAATAAACATCTTAAAACAGACTTTTAAGGCGTTTCTTTTATTTTTTTATTGTTGTAACTTTGTTTTACACTGATTATTGTACTTTGTTTTACTACTTTATCTCTTTTATGTATGTACAATCAAAGATGGATCTTTAATAATTTCTAGTTTAATAATATTTAGCAATATTAATCGGATTGCAATTAATTAGGTGCTTTGATGATGTTTACATATAAATAACCTCTGTCCAACTTGTTGGTCAAACCCCTCAGAGCGATTTATTTGTCAAAAGCGGCAGAGAAGTGTAAATGACAGGCGTAACCATAGAAAAAGCTTTGTGTTTTAAAATGAAAACATGGATAAGTGTAGACTTGGGGTTAGTAACTCAACAATGCACATTAATTAAGTGACGCTCATAGTTAGTCCTATTTATTAATGTAATCTGTAATTTCTGTATTAGATTTCAGGTTTTTTAAAATTGAATTTGAAGTAAAAAAAAAAATGACCTCATAATGAAGAAAAAAGTGTGGAAGCCTGTTTCCGCCACTGAATAATTTTTTTTTTTTTTGCAAATGTGAGTTTACATCTCACAGTTCTGACTTTTTTCTTGCAACTGCAAGTGTGTATCTTAAAGTGTGTAAAAAAAACTTTTTTTTTTAAATTTTGAAACCAATTGCAAGTTCTAAAGTCCAATTCTAAGGGGAAAAAAGACATTCTGAGAAATATACTCAAAACTGCGAGTTTATATCTCGCAATTCTGACTTTATTCCACAGAAATGTGACTTTATATCACATAAAACTGTAGAATTGTGAAAAGTTTTCTCACAATTCCAAATATATCATGCAATTCTGAGAAAAAGTAAAAACTGCAAGTTTATATCTTGGAATTCTGACTTTATTGCACAGAAATTTGACTTTATATCACACAAAACTGTAGAATTGCGAGTGTTTTTCTCGCAATTGCAACTATATCATGCAATTCTGGGAAATAAAGTCAAAACTGCGAATTTATATATCGCAATTCTAACTTTTTAACTCGCAATTGCCAGTTTATATCTCACAATTCTGAGAAAAAAGTCAGAATAGCAAAATATAAACTCACAATGGCAAGAAAAAGGTCAGAATTGTGCAATTAAAAAGTCAAAATTACCTTTTTTATTTTTTATTCAGTGGCAGGCTTCCATAAAAAAAAAGTATTCAATTCTTAAAAAAAGAAAACTATTAAGTAGTTTGGCATAAGCCTGTATTATTGTGTTTAACTAAAAAGAAAAAAAAAGTATTAATATTTCAGGAAAAAAAAACAATATCCAGAAACAACAACAGGGAAAAATAAATAAATAAATAATAATAATAAAAATAAAAAAACTCTTCTAGACCCCTCATGACTGTGATGTATGTCAAATAATTTGTCCTTTTATGATAAGGCAAATTTAGTTCAAATTGTAAAAAAAAAAAACGATTATTATAATTAATTATTATCTGTAAAAAATTGCCTTGAAATATATGGCACTCATTGATTTATGAAGTTTACATGTATGTACCTGGCATAAGGAAAAAAATACAACACATTTTAAGAACTTAAATGTGTAAGTTTGTTGAAAATTATTACGTTTTTTCAAAACCAGATCAAATGAATTATGTCACTGACCAATGCTCACTTGCATTTATCTCCTTAAAATACCACACAAAAATCCTAAGAACTGTCTGTGTTTAACTCTTGAGATGTTAATTTTTGCCTAAAACACTAGAAGTACAGTACATCTTCTTAGAATGTCCTAGAAGTTCTAGTTTTCGCTGTCCGGGCCGCATCAGAGACGAGTTTTAAGGATTGAGACAGGGAGGAGGCGGATAGGACACGCAAGGGCAGACGGGGACTTTGATCACGGCTGTGGCTTCAGAACCAGGTTTTATGTGCGAGGGGGTGGATGGATTGTGAGGCAGAGGTTCTACACATCAAACAAACTAGGAATGACCATCTCTGACATGTACATAATATCAAAGGGTCTGAGAGAGATGAGCAAAGCATGAAACTGTCTGAAGATGTTCTCGCAGGCTGGCGCTGAATAGTCTCAGTCTCCCACTGGACCTGCTGCTGTTGCTGCAACAAAAGCAGAGGCTCAGATTGGCTTTCAAGTACTAACATGTAGGTAAATATAAAGCGCAGGCCAACACATATTGAATTACTCCTTGGTCTCTCATGGGTTTTATTTTTATGAGTTCCCATGATTCTGCATGACTGGAAAGGAGTCTTACTTTCTTTCTTTCTATGTGATGATAGACATAAGGATGGATCAATCTCAAAATGTTGGTACTTACTGTAGAATACATAATAGTATTGATCTAAAAGTGGCCTTCACGCATACAGTGAAGAAACATTCTTTTATGCTAATGAGCAGTGATGCTGTGCCATGACTACCAGTGGGCGTGAAGATACTGAAGCTGTTCTATATGATTTGCCTCTGGCTGCATACAGAAATACAATACTAAATGTGTGAAAAATGTATAAAACCGTGGCAGTGCTTTGAATAAGGTTGGATAATGCACTGATAATCATTCATCCTTTTTTTTTCAATTTCATCCTTTTCATTCATATTTTCTACTCTATCAACAGCGTTTGTGGCATAACCACAGATTTGAAAAAAAAAAAAAAAAAAACGCAAAATGATAGTAAAATAAATTTGAAAAAAGCACAGTTACAGTAAGATGCTTACAACAGAATTGCACTGCAGCAGGCAATAAGCAATATATATATATATATATATATATTTAAATATTTTTAAAAATACATTAAAGTGTGAAATTATTAAAAAATTAAGAATAACTGTTTTTAGTTTTACTATACTTTAAAATGTAATTTATTACTGTGATTGCAAAGCTGAATTTTCAGTATCCATTATTATTTATTTGTTTCCCAGAAATTATTTTAAAATGCTAATTTGGTGCTCATCAGTGTTGAAAACAGTTATGCCTTTTTTTTCTTCAGTTATTTATTTATTTATTTATTCATCCAGAAATCATTCTAAAATACTGATTTGGTGCTCATTTTTTATTATCAGTGTTGAAAACAGTTGTGATGCTCAGTATTTTTTATATGATTAATAATAATTTCAAAAGAGCAGCATTTATTTGCAGTACAATATAGAGGAATCATTTGTATGTTTTTATTTTATTTTATTTATTTTTATTTTATTTT
>JAHKKF010515773.1:0-20006 GCA_019740295.1 Labeo calbasu
AGTCGAAGGGCAACAAGAGAAATGATGCAAGTCTTCACAGCTTTTCCTAGTGATAAGAAAAGGAGCAAAGAATGGGAAGATGTCTGTTAACAAATAAAACTTCCTAAAGACCTGCGTCTTTGTTCTCTCTACTTTAGCCCTAATGCCTCGGAGGCTTTTAGTAGACAACAGCTGCTGGAAAAGCTTACAAACCACAGAGACAAGATAAACTAGATGCAATCCTTGCAGGATGTAAACATGCCAACGCTTGTCATTAAGAAGGAGTTTCTCGGTGCAGATTTCACTTGATATCCGGGGTGTGTAGACTTCTTGTGGGAAAAATCGATGGTACAACATTTGCTTTAAGCCTACTCTTACATAGTTGTGGTCATCGTATCAGTATTTTTTTCAGAGTTGTGTATTCTAAGTTGTTTTACAGTAAACATAGCAACAGGTATCACATTTCACGTCCTTGAAATAATGGCGCCCCTCCATAGTCCAAAATATGTATAAAATGATGTGGATTTTTTACAATAATGTAAAATTTTCATGGGTTTTCTACTACATATTTCAGTAAGAGACATATTAAGCCATACATTCTACATCCTTAATCTTACCCAATACCTGAATCTAACAACTACCTTACTAACTGTTAATGAGCTGCAAATTAGGAGTTTAAGGCAATAGCTGTAGTTAATGGTTTGTTAATAGAGTATGGAAATACTCTAGGTATTGTTCTTCCTATATAATATATTTTCTTCTTGTCTTCCATTGCAAATATCTAAGGACTCAATTAATTCGGGTTAAATTAAGATAAACTGAGAAGCAAAAGGATATAAGAAGTCTTGTTTTCTGAGAAATTGATCAAAATAAAATTTTGATTAAAACAAGAACAAATATCTGCCCACAGGCTCAACAAATCAACTTAATTCAAAAGGAAAACAAGTTTTAATTTCCCATTGTGTTGAAGTTCTCAGAAAACAAGCACTTCAAGTAAATGTATTTTGATTTAAGTATGTTTAGATATGTGTATTGGAAAACAGGACAAAAACATTTTTGCAATACATGCAACATTTAATGCAGTGTCTTTATATTTTAAGTTTCTCCTCTGATCTAAGACCTTTTTAAGGCTTGAATATGTGGAAGGACGAATTAAGAATTTAAAGGGGTCATATGATACTGATAAAAAAAGAACATTATTTTGTGTATTTGGTGTAATGCAATGTGTTTACTTGTTTTTTTTTTTGTTTTTTTTTTTCAAAACTCATTGTTCTAAATAGTGCAGTGTGCTCTGATTAGCCAGCTAATACGTTGCTCTGCATCTGCATTTGTGATCGTAGAAATGATAAACAGACACAACTCTACACTGCTCAAAACTCACATTTGAGTAGCCAGTGGCAAATTCTTTAAATATGAAAACGTGCTTACAGGCTGTGAGTCAGAAGCGGCAGACTTTTGTTTTTTCAAAGTAGGAATTGTCCCACTTTATAGTGTGCACAACTGGCATATAGGCTACTCTCCCAGGTTCAGGAAACAGTCCTCCGTAAAATGCTCTGCACACATTTGAATATTTGCATTGTACTCTTTTGGAACAGTGTTGTAAGTATAACTTAACCACTTACGTGTACTCATTTGGAAGGCCAAACAAAGTAGTTTCGCTTCGCAGCTAAACATACAGCATCTCCACAACATGGCGGCTGCAACAGTAATACAGCAAGAATAAAAGTTACGCCTACTTTGTTTGCGTATACATTTAGGCAGTATTACACAAATCTTCCCACACCAAGATGTAGAATTGTGGGGGCGTGTTTGAATGAGCCATTTCAGGAAGGCGTGGAAGAGTATTAGCTTTTATAAAGAATATCTTTTTGGGTTTGAGACTTTAATCTTTGCAACTTTACAGATCTTATATATGCACAAACAGCTTGTAACACTCCAAAGACAAAGGAAGACATGAAATCACAACATATGACCCCTTAAAGGCCCTCAGAATCCCATGCAATAATTACAACTAACTAACTAACTAACCCTAAACCTATAGTAAGTACATGTTGTTAATTAATATCACTAAGTACTTGTGTAACAATGACACCCTAAAATAAAGTGTGACTGTACATTTAGGTCCAAGGTCATACATTTTGTTCCTACGCCTACAATTTTTTTCAAAAGAGGCCAGAGAATATTGCTGTGAATGACAGCACACCCTAACAACTAAACTGTTTGGGGAAAGTTACTCTGTAAACTCCCATAAACACTTACAACATAACAGTACTAAAATGTTGTCATGTAAAACCAGTTTAAACGTACTCGCATCTAATCTCAGGCTTTTTGTCCAGTTTGTAATGGCACAGAATCAGCCAGTTATTCTTAAGAGCGGTGTTGTTTGTGGCGTTTCCTTCTGAAACATTTAGGCCTGACCCTGCTTTAACTGAGTCCAGCGGGTGAGAGAGATTTTCCAAGCAGTGTCAATAACACTCGAGGTGGACAGCTGAATTATTCAGGTGTATTAAGCATTGCTTTCCTCACATTCCCGACCCGTAGCACCGCAGTCTCATTGACACGACATGGAAACTGACTCTTGGCTGTGAACTTCAGGAGTTATCAACTCTGAGCGTCTGCAGCGCTGACACATGACTCTTCTAGTGCACTATAGAATTGCATCTTGTTTGTTGCTGTTTCAGCTCTCAGATTCTCATTTGTTCCAGTGCCGACTGTTTTCTGTTTTCTTCTCTCTTTTCTAGTGCTCTACCGAAAAGGACCACCGTTTTATCATGCAAGGTTTGTTCTTAGTCAGTCATATGTATCAAAATACAAAGATACTGTCCAGAAGTTCACATAAAAGCACTTTCTGCTTTTTGATTAATGAACCATATATTTGCTTATTTTCCCTCAGAATATCTTTGTCAACATACAAGTCACAAATCATTAACATGAATTTGCATTCAGAACACAATTTATGCAGTGTGTTTTTGTTGACTGTACTGCTTTAGTATGTTATTCTGTGAGTGTGTTGAGCTGTTTTCAGTGAGTGTGTGTGATTCTGTATTTAGCTACTCAGTGGTGGTGGACAGATGTGATGAGTCTTTTAGAGGTGCTGCACTGCGGCCCTTCAGCTGGAAATCTCTCGCTGCTCTCAGCAGAACCACTGGGAACGTCTCTAAGGTGTGACACTGCCTTTATGCTATCTGAAAGCAACAGGAACAAAACAGGAACTTGATACCCATATCTTAATTTCTTTTGGCACTTTCCACAAAAATGGTAGAGTTACTGCACTTTATAATGCATTGTAAAGATATTCATAATAGATGTTATATTATGTTATATTGCATTGTATGTTTTACTGAACAGTTGTAACCATAGTTAAAATGCATTTTTATAGATCTGAAATTGGCTGTTTGTATTATAACTGTCAGTACAATTATTTATGAGATTATAGAGTGCATTATAACATTTTTTTCATTAACATAAACGTTTGGGAATCCCCTGCAGGATCTGTGAAAATGTGAATAATTTTAACAAAGTAAGAGAGCTCATACAAAATGCATGTTGTTTTTTGTTTAGTACTGTCCCGAGTAAGATATTTTACGTAAAAATGTTTACATATACTCCACAAGACAAAAAAATAGCTGAAAATGTTAAAATAACCCCCTTCAAAAGTTTGGTAGCCCTTGGTTCTTAATACTGTGTGTGGTTACCTGGATGAGCTATGACTGTTTTTTTGTTTTGTGATGGTTGTTCATAAGTTCCCTGTTTCTTCTGAACAGTTAAACTGAGTACTGTTCTTCAGAAAAAACCTCCAGGTCCTGCAGATTTTTTGGTTTTCCAGCATCTTTTGCATATTTGAACCCTGTTATAACCCTTTCCAGCAGTGAGTGTATGATTTTGAGATCCACTGAAGACAACTGAGTGACTCAGGGGGGGGGTACTGAATTTGTCTTGCAAGTACATGCAAGTATCTTTTGTTGCTTCCGAAGGGCAAATGGGAAAAAATTTCAACAAAAAAAGAAAAATTTGGACATCTTCATCCCATTCAAAAGTTTTCACCCTCTTGCACGGCTCTTAATGCATTGTGTTTCCTTCTGGCGCATTAGTGAATGTTTGTACCTTTTTTAATAGTTGTGTTTGATTCCCTCAGTTGTCCTCAGTGTGAAAATATGGATTTCCAAATCATACAGTCACTGCTGAAAAGGGTTCAAATATGCAAAAGATGCTGGAAAACCAAAGAATCTGCAGGACCTGGAGGATTTTTCTGAAGAATAGTGCTCAGTTTAAAAAACAGTCATAGATCATTGAGGTAACCACACACAGTATTAAGAACCAAGGGTTCCCAAACTTTTAAAGGGGTACATGTGTATATGTATATGTAACAAGAGTAATAGGCACTATTTTGGACCATATTACTGGTAAAATTTTGTGGAAAGTTTAACAAGTGAAAAATGAATGTTTAGTGAAATCAGTATAGTGTTGTCCTCTCTAATGGGATGAAACTGTGGATGTGTTTGCTGTACAGGAACTGATGTTGTGCTACGTCATCACTCCATCAGACATGACAGAAGACATGCTGTCCTCTCCAGAGTGTCTGAAACGATTCACTGTACAGGTACGACAGCACACCAGAGTTTGTTTTGAGAGTTTTCTTAACATGTCTGGAGCTATAATAGTATTTTATGTTGCAGGAAGTCATCGTGAGCAGATGGGTCTCCTCAAGAGAGCGAACTGAACAGGAGGAAATCTAACATTCCTTTTTCCATGTTTATTTTGCTTCAAAATATTAAGCTGCTATTTATTTTTCTTTAATAATATTCAGAGATTGTACAATGTTCAGACACAAGTCCAAGAGTGCTCAACAATAAATAAACATATATAGAAAGAAGATCAGTGTAGTCTGTTGTGATTTTATGAATGTGAACAGAACATCCAAATTCTGGGCTAAATCACTTTCTGCCTTCGGTATCTGAGCTGTAAAGTGTTTCCTGGAAACAGGTTTTTAAAGAAGCTTTACAAAAGTGGCATTTCACTTCATAACAGTACAGATTAAAAGGCACATTTAGGCATTCGTTCAAATATCACCTTGATACAAGATACGTAGTTAATGAAATAACAGTAAATCAGTGTTATTGTGCTGTGATGATACAGGAAAGTCACAATAGGTGGGTCTTAATTATGCTCATGTGTTCTTGCTGTCCTCGTCCTCCTCAAGTGAGTTTCTACGCGGACTGTCGACGATGTAGAAGTGGTTTTGGGAAATCTCACGACACAACAACATGTATTTGGAAGCTCTTTTGATCCGAGGAAGCACAAACGAGCGTGTGAATTCATCTTTACTCAGGGCTCGCTTCGACTGCGTGGCCAGAACACAGTTGATGAACATCAGCGAGTAGCTGTAGCAGTTGTGGTTTTCCTCATTAAAGCTGAAAAATAACATTTGGACACTTAAAACATCTGAATGCTATTTTTCTTCATTCTTGCTCAGTGTCTTAATTTTAGTGGATGTACTGACTCACCTTTGCCATGATGGGTCCCACATCTGAGCGGAGGAGAACTTCTCCAGATACTGATCCCACTGGCTCATCAGACTGAACATGTCGGGCTGAACCAGCGGGATGCAGATACAGCGTTCCCATCCCTGATGGTCTCTGTGAACACCAGTCTTTGTGTAATTGTAGACTATTCCTTCATAATAAACAGAAGACATGGCATTCATGTATTTAACTGACAAAAAGTAGCACATTGGTGATCTTTGATTTACTTCACATATAATTATGCGGGTCAAATACTGCAATTTAAAATGCTAAATGTTACTGTGAAATATCATTAATATTATAGTTGGACTGTTATAACATTTACATTTCAATTATAATCAGTGTTCATGTTTTACATGTTTTATATTGTCTATTTTAAGGTTTTAGTAATTTTGTAATGTTTTGTCATTTTAGTTTTTTTTTAAATTAAAGGTCTATTTAAGTTTTAGATGTTTTAGTACATTAAGTTAAACTAAATTAAAATGTTACCTTTTTAACTAGCTAAAATAAGAAGCTTTTAATTTTTTTTTCTTTCGAATAACTTTTTATTAACTTTCCATCTTTTGAGTAAAGTTTAGTTTCAGGTTTAGTTAACTATAAAAACTAATGAAATGCATGCAGAAACAAAACGGTTAAATTTACGGTTTAAAAAAAAAAAGAAAGAAATCTGTGGGTACAAGAATCTCTCCTTTAATGTAAAGCGACAGTTTCATGCATTACAGAAAAAGATATGTTAAGACGGTTTTTGTAGGAAATATGAGTCACCTTATGGTTTTCAGTAATATTTAATATCAACTACAGGACCTTCTGGAAACACCTTATTACTGAAAACCATAAGGTGACTCATATTTCCTACAAAAACGTCTTAACATATCTTTTTTTCCTTCAGTGAACGTACCGTTTGTGTTGGTGATTCCTGTGTGTAGATCAGAACGGCCATCAAAGTCCCTGCAAAAACTATGAACATGTCACCTCCGTCCAAGGAACATTTCAGTTTAATCATTGTATGAGCATATTTTTTCTTCTTTAGAAGGAACATGAACCTAAGTAAGATCTAGCAGCATTTCTAATGGTACCTGAGCACATTGTCTTGTGTTGACGCGACTAGAAAAGCACACGGGACTTTGTGTCCGTTGCTGAAGGGGTTCGGTATGCTGACCGGCGCTTCCTCCAGCCGCTTCCCACTGAAACTAACTCCACATTCAGGACACTGGTCCGGGACGAAAAAACAGTATATGTCCTTGTCACAGTGGTTGAATTTGATGACGCTCTTATCCATCGGGAGAGAACATAGACGCGGATGCTACAGGGGAACTGGACGGTGTGACAGAGTCCAGAGGAGAGCAGCTGCTTTGTTGTTTTAGTAGGGTGACGTGCACCGCTCACATGGACCGATCTGGTTTCAGCAAACACTAAACCTGTAGAACAGTAGGATCTGTTTGCAGGGCAGCTTCATTAATGCTCATCCGCGTTCACGTGAGACGCTCTGTGTGTCAAAGACAAGTGATGATAAACATGATTCATTCTTTCTACTTTTGAATATGAACTCCTAGATACTCTTTACCAATATACACACAATTAATTAATGCAGACACATGATCCTCTTTTGTTGGTGCTTAGAAATATATTTTTATGCAGTGATAATATGTAATAGCTTGATTTTCCTGGAAACCATGCAAATATGTTTTTCTGAATTGATACAAATGGGTCTCACTGCAACTTAAAACCAGGTCTTTGTTTAAAACGTGTATTTACAGGTTTACAACCTGTCATTAATAAACTGAGCCACATCTGTCATGTGGTAAATGAATCCTGTAAACACATCACGCTACACTGATTGTGGTGTCCATATAGCACTGGGCTTACAACAGGCTTGACAATAATTTATGAAGAGCTGTGTTGTCAAATTTGTTCTTTTTCTTGCACAGGCTGATCGTTTCACTTCATAAGACCTCAATATATCGTCAGAAGCCACATGTATAAATTCTGTGTTGCCTGTATATGCTTTTTTGTGATGATAGCTGCTAACTTGCATTATATCAATCACCAAGGACCATGTTTCAGCTAAAAATCTTCTTTACTGTTCTACTGAACATCTTGGATGGCCTGAGGGTGAGTAAATTAACAATACATTTCATGTTTTGGGTGAACTGTCCCTTTAAAGACACATATTGGTAACTTTTGAAAGTATTCTACCATAGTGAGAGCTTTTGTACTTTTTTCTTAGCTTGTATATATTGCAATTGCAGTGTTTAATGAAGAAAAGTGTATCACATGTCATGAGATGCAATGCAAAATCCATGTTGTAATATTGCATGATAGATGTTGATATATAATGATACAGTCTTCATTCTGGGTAAAACGTGAGATCCTGTGAACTCGTCTCTGCTCAGAGACACTTTCCCATCCAGCGAGCGCATGTGGTTTATGAAGGTCAGAGCGAAACCGTAACAGCACGATCCAAACTCCCTCTCCTCATCAAACCTGCAGATGAACAAAACATTATCAAATGTATCTCACTAACTTCCAGACCAGTGATTTGTGGTTAAATTGGTAAAATGTGCACCATTAAAAGCTAAATAGTCATTTTTGCCTTGGCCCATTTTTTGCCCCGGAGTATATGTTGATAATTATCTAAACGACATAATACATGAAACATCTGATTGTGTGTATTGTGTAAGGACTATAGCAGTACCGCTCTGAAACCCATTGTGGCGATGCAGAAAACTGCTCCAGCTCTCTGTCCCATGATTCCCTGAGCGCATGTCTCCACGGAGGGCAGAGCTGTATGCAGACACACTGTTCCCAGCCACGATCGTCTCTCCGGACCCCTGACAGGGTGTAATTATAGACCAGGCCTAAAAACACAAACAACTGCTAAACTGTAACTGCAAAAACACAAACAACTGCCCAATTACAGATGGGCCTTACCTTCTGAATTTGAGAGTCCCACATGAATCTCGGTGTCATCCCATTCCCTGGAGAAAAGAAAATTGGGTAACACAAATTCTAGGACAAATTCTAACTATTAACTAGTTGCTTATCAGCGTGCATATTACTAGCATATTGGCTGTCTACTAGTACTTATAAAGCACATATTAATGCCTTATTCTGCATGACCATATTTTAGACCTAAACTTAACAACTGCCTTACTAGCTATTAATAAGCAGCAAATTAGGAGTTTGATGAGGCTAAAATCATAGTTAATCGTAAGAATTGGTCCCCAATCTAAAGTGTGACCATAATATGTATATATTAAAATATATATATATATAGCATAATGTGAGAAACGAGAAATAATACATACACAACCAGTCAACAGCCTGAAATAATTCAGATTTTTTATGTGTTTTGGAAGAAGTCTCTTCTACTCACCAAACCTTCCTTTATTTGATGTAAAATACAGCAAAACAGTAATATTATGAAATATTATTACAGTTTAAAATGTGTTTCGCTCATGAATATACTGTAAAATGTAATTTATTCCTGTGATCAAAGCTGAATTTTCAGCATCATTACTCTAGTCTTCAGTGTCACATGATCCTTCAGAAATTAATGTATATGCTGATTTGCTGCTCAAGAAATATTTCTGAATATTATCAGTATTGAAAACAGTTGTGCTGCCGAGTATTTTTGTGAAAACTGTCGTTTTATTTTTTAGGATTCTTTGATGAATAGAAAGTTAAAAACAACAGCATTTATTTGATATAGAAATATATATAACATTATAAATGCCTTTACTGTCACTTTGGTCAAAATAATGCGTGCTTGCTGAATAAAAAACTTACATGAGTAATTATAGTCTTATAAACTTACCCAAGATGTGATGGTCCGTGTATAGATCCTATCAGAAATGCACATGAGACTGTGTGTCCATTTCTAAACGGACAGGGAAGCGCAACAGGTGCGTCTAAAAGTCCAAATGTGAGACTCTGAAGACAGATCGGACACTGACGCTCTGAATCATCCCTTCGATGAGAATATGGGGCATCTGAACATGAAAAACTGTAAATGTTTCTTCCACAATGTCTGTATTTGATCACAGTTTTCTCCATTAGTGTTCAGGTGGTCTAAGAGGCGCGGTCTCCAGTTACCTGTTACGCTCTCTGAACCTGATCTCAGATCAGTTTCGTTTTCTCACACTCCACGTGTGACGTCATTGTGTTCAAAAGTGCTCCACCAGGGGACGCAAAACCCCCAAACCCCCAAGTGAGCAGCATACCTATAAAAAATAAAATATAAAATTAAGAAAAATATATAATTAAAATGCTTATAAAATAATACAAATATGTATCTTACGCTTTATGGCGACAATTTCTGGGCCACTAAGCCCCGCCCACTTTTCGATGTTTTTTTATTCTATTATCACTGCTGATTCCAGGCCAGTTATCTGGTTCTGTTGCTGTTGAGAAACCACTAAAAGTGGTCATTCATTAATTTATTTCCGAAACCTTTCATAATACGTATTTGTAGTGAAAGCTTGTTTGTCATCTATTTTCATCACTGAGGCAGAAGAAGCGATATACGATTCGTGAACGAATCATTCTTTTCAATCGAACCTCTATACTGAATCAGTTGAACCGTTTCCGTGGTTACTTACAGGATGTAAACGAATCTGTTGTGAACTGTTATGCAACGAACCGTTCAAAGAACCGATTCGCGAAAATGAGTCATTCTTAGCATCACTAGGCGGAAACAATGATCAGCGTCGCCGCGATGTAGCCGGTGATATTTTCAGGTTGCACAAAACCGTGGAGACAGTAATATTTAACAGTGAAATATCACATTCGTAGCCGGATAAACATGTCAACGAAACAAGTGACCTGCAGGTAAAGAGAAACACCAAATCATCATTATATAGCTGCTAAAGCATCGTTGTAATAAATAAGGTCACTGATAATATCATCATGACTTTCACATAAGAGAAAATGGTGCAGCTGGATTGACGCATGTGCGACTGCAGATGTCACAGCAAATCTCTTACATTTGCACTTTTATTATTCATATACAATCATTCATCATTGGCATTTCAACAGGAAAACATCTCTGTTCTCATTCAAAGGCATTTCACCATCATCTTCAGCATCAATCCGTATAGCCATCCATGTGTCAAATCATGTGTGTTTGATGATGTTCTTGTCTTTCTACAGGTATTTCCTCCATGGTGTTTGTCGGGAGGGCAGCAGGTGCATGTTCTCTCATGATCTGGCCACAAGCAAACCTTCAACTATCTGTAAATACTACCAGAGAGGAGTGTGTGCTTATGGAGACAGATGCAGGTGAGGATTAAAAAATGAAATCGCAAACAAAATAACAAAAATAATGAGTTTTTTCAACAGTTTCATTTCTTCTGTGTCAGTCTTTAACGTGTTTACAACAGTACCATAACGCACATCGAAGACTTGTCCTTTATAACGATATAATGATATAAAGTCCTTACTACCTTTCAACACAGTCAGTTGCGTTGCTGTTTATGCTGGGTCTGATCAATTTTTGTTCCAAAGATGAACAAAAGACTTACGGGTTTGGAATTACGAGAGTGAGTAATTAATGACAGAATTTTCATTTTGGGGTAAATTATCCCTTTAGTTGGATATTTCATATTGTTTTTAATTGTTTTATTTTTGGAGGAAAATGATGGATAAATCTCACCACAAAGTTAGATAGCAGTCATTTAATTTTATAATTAAGTAATATATAGTTTTAAAGTTACAGTTCTCAGATGCTTATTAGTTTGTTGATGACACCTAATAAAGTGGATGCAAAATCTTAAGTCTTAGAACACACACCTGGAGCAGTGGGCAGCCATTTTTGCTGCGCCACCCAGGGAGCAGTTGGGGGTTCAGTGTTTTTTGTTTTTTTTGTTTTTTTTTTTTAATTATAATAGAATAATTAGAAAGAATAGTATAACCGTTATTATAGCTATTATAAACTATTAAAATGTAAAGATTTATAACAAATGTATTACTATTGCCCATGCACTATACTGTATATACAGTGCATCTGGAAGGTATTCACAGCGCTTCAATTTTTCTAAAAAAAAAAAAAAAAAAAAATTAACGGATCTTTTCGCTAGATAAGACCCTTTGTTTCGTTAGATAAGATCCTCCCCTTAGGATCATTTAGAACCCTTTGAAGCTGCATTTAAACTGCATTTTGGAAGTTCAAACTCAGGGGCACCATAGATATCCATTATATGGAGAGAAATGCTGAAATGTTTTCCTCAAAAAATATCATTTCTTTACGACTGAAGAAAGAAAGACATGAACATCTTGGATGACAAGGGGGTGAGTACATTATCTGTAAATTTTTGTTCTGGAAGTGAACTACTCCTTTAAAAAAAAAAAAATGTTGTTGAAGCACATTTAGCACCAATTTTTGTTTTTGAGTATGATGGTACAAGCTTGGCACACCTATTTTTGGGCAGTTTCTGTCATTCCTCTTTGCAGGACCTCTCAAGCTCCATCAGGTTGGTTGGGAGCGTCGGTGCGCAGCCATTTTCAGATCTCTCCATAGATGTTCAGTCGGGTTCGAGTCTGGGCTCTGGATGGGCCACTCAAGGACATTCACAGGGTTGTCCCGTAGCCACTCCTTTGTTATCTTGGCTCTGTGTTTAAGGTCATTGTCCCGTTGAAAGATGAACCGTCATCCCAGTCTGAGGTCCAGAGTGCTCTGGAGCAGGTTTTCATCAAGGATGTCTCTGTACATTGCTGCATTAATCTTTCCCTCGATCCGGACTAATCTCCCAGTTCTGGCCGCTGAAAAACATCCCCATGGCAAGATGCTGTCACCACCATGCTTCACTGAGCGGTGCCTGGTTTTCTTCAGACATGATGCTTACCATTCAGGCCAAAGAGTTCAACCTTTGTTTCATCAGACCAGAAAATTTTGTTTCTTATGGTTTGAGAGTCCTTCAGGTGTCTTTTGGCAAACTCCAGGTGGGCTGTCATGTGCCTTTTACTGAGGAGTGGCTTCAGTCTGGCCACTCTACCATACAGGCCTGATTGGTGGAGGGCTGCAGAGATGGTTGTTCTTCTGGAAGTTTCTCCTATCTCCACAGAGAAAGGCTGGAGCTCTTTCAGAGTGACCATCAGGTTCTCAGTTGCTCAGTTTGGCCAGGCGGCCCGCTGTAGGAAGTGGTCCCAAACTTCTTCCATTTACGGATGATGGAGGCCACTGTGTACCCTTTCTGTACCCTTCCTCAGATCTGTGCCTTAATACAATCCTGTCTCGTAGGTCTACAGACAATTCCTTGGACTTCATGGCTTGGTTTGTGCTCTGACATACACTGTTAACTGTGGGACCTTATATAGACAGGTGTGTGCCTTTCCAAATTATGTCCAATCAACTGAATTTACCACAGGTGGACTCCAATCAAGTTGCATAAACATCTCAAGGATGATCAGGATGGAAACAGGATGCACCTAAGCTCAATTTTGAGTCTCTAGCAAAGGCTGTGAATACTTATGTACATGTGATATTTTTTTTAATATATAAATTTACTAACTTCTTTCATGTTGTCATTATGGGGCATTGTTTGTAAAATGTTGAGGAAAATAATGAATTAAATCCATTTTGGAATAAGGCTGTAACAACAAAATGTGGAAAAAGTGAAGCACTGTGAATACTTTCCAGATGCAAAACAACTTTTATATATAAAAAGTTGCTATACTTAAAGAATGTTAACCCGTGTATGATAAGTTAAGATGTGGCAGCATGGTTTAATGATGCTTTTTGTGTATTTTGTGATAGATATGATCATATCAAACCTCCCGGCCGTGGCAGCGGCCCATCGGTAGAGCAGTCAAACAGAGGCAGCAGTGCAGGCGCGTCAGCACCAGGACCCGGACCACCATCAAACACGAGCAAACATGTTAAAAAACCACTGGTGCTGAGAGACAAAGGTATCTGCACCCAAATAAACTACATGACTGTCTGCGTATGACATGCCATCGTTAGATTACTGGACACAACATCTAATGTTCTTGTAAGATGCTGAATGAATTATACATTGTTTGAATGAGTCTGCTGTGTTTGTTTCAGCTCTGGGCTCTGACAGCAGAGCACGGCCGTTCGCTGGAGAGGGGGCGGATGTAGGCGACTGTTGGGACTACAGAGATGACAGGGATGCTCACGGCAAACCTCACACCTACCTGGATGCCATCCGCTCCGGCCTGGAGAGTTCGGTCGCTGCCGGCCCATATCCTGACATGGGTCAGCAGCCGCAGCTCTGCCCTTACATGGCGGCCGGACAGTGTCACTATGGCGACAGCTGCCCGTATATTCACGGTGATATGTGTGAAATATGTCGGCTGCAGGTCTTGCACCCAAACGACCCTGAACAAAGAGCAGCACATGAAAAGGTGATTGAACATTTAATTATGATTTTTAATACAGCATATTGAGGGCAACAGTTGAAGTATAGAAAATCCTATTCATTTTTCAATGTAGAAATGGGTGGAGATATTATATTGATTATATATAATCAGAACCTCAAAATCAAACCTCAAAATTAAAGTTTGGTCTTACTTCAGGAAGTTATGAAATATAAATGACTAAATTAGTACAATTTATGTAATCTTTATTTTTAAGGAATATTACACAATTTTTAAACTTAACTTGTTAAGAATAAAATAAAAAATGATTTATTACATTGTTTGATTACATTTTAAACATTGTTTGATTACATTTTAAAAGATTAACTGAATTTTTAGTTCTATAAATTGATTTTTATAAAGTTTTAGAAGAGATATTCTGTGTACTATTGTCAATAGAATAAGCTACATAATATAAAATATTATTTTTACCTTTTCTTATTATATATATATATATATATAGTTAAAGTTATTATTATTATTAGTTATTATTATTTAGCAAGCCTGCAACCACCTAAATCAATTATTTAAAAAAGGCATTTTTGTCAAAACCAGGTGATTTAGAAATATGTTTTTTCTATAACATTTATGACTGTTATAGCACCAGCTGTGGTACGATCTCCCTGAAACTTTGCATGCTTGTTTAGAATCATCTGTCGCATGTGTTTAGCAGCTTTCGTTAAGTTTTAAATTTGCATTTAGGCTTTATAGGCTTTTGGGCATCTTTTGACAGGCTTCTTTTGTAAAGGACCCCGTTATAGCTTCCCAAAGGGTAAATTTCACCATGTTTTTGATAATTATCTCAAAAAATGTGATACTACCCCCCCAGTGACCAAATTTCTCACAGATTTTTGGGGCTGTGAGTCGAACAGCCCCACCAAGTCTCTTTCCAATTAGCCTCTGTTAACCTTGTCTAATAGGTGCTCAAAATTCATCGCCCAATGGCGGCAATGTTTTTTTGAGATACACAAGTGCCCGCTTGTGGCACTTTGGACCAAGACTGCGCACAGCGATTTTCATGTTGAAACGACAAATGTTTGTCTACACATAACTAATTTAAAAAGATTCATTTCAAAAATTGAATGAGAAAAATACTTCCTTCTTGTTGAAAAGTAAGAAGTCACTGTTGGTCTCTTTTGGGAGAAAGAGTATCTGATGCTGTTGTCTGTCCCCAGATGTGTATGACGGCCTTTGAGCTAGACATGGAGAGAGCGTTCGCAGTGCAGCAGAGTCAGGACAAGCAGTGTAAGATCTGTTTGGATGTGGTGTACGAGAAGGCGTCTCCGTCCGAGCGGCGATTTGGCATCCTGTCCAGCTGCTGCCACACGTACTGCTTGAGCTGCATCCGCCAGTGGCGCTGCGCCGAGCAGTTCAAGAACCAGATTCGCAAGTAAGTCTGGACTGATATAAGGTCTGGATTCTCAGACGTTGATGGTGAAATGGTGTGAAGTAACGCGAGGTGATTGCGTGCAGGTCCTGTCCCGAGTGCCGCGTGGTGTCTGAATTCGTCATACCCAGCATGTACTGGGTGGAAGACCAGGAGGAGAAGAATCGTCTCATTGAAGAGTTCAAGTCTGGAGTCAGGTGTGTATAAAATGGCTTTCCAGGTCAGAAACCAGTTTATTTTGTTGCAAGGTTACAAAATAATTTATAATATTCTCAGGGATCGAAAAAGAACTGGTTTTCTGTTTATATGTTTATAAATATAGCATGTGTTACACCAGAATTGTTGTTATTTTTATGTAGTTGTTATAAACAGTCAATAATTTGCAGTGATTTTTGAGCAGTTCTTATTTCTCACATTTCCTCTCCTCATCACTTCACACGTTTTCGATTTAGTCCACTAAAGCCTTATAGATCACTGGCTGATTGTCCGGTTCACTTTAAAGAGAAGTGCACAGTCGAATCAGAAATGAATAGAATATGAGGTTAAAGGTTAAATGTTTGGTGTCTTCCCATAGTGATATTTGTTAGCAGCCTTTCATCTGCCTTTGATCTGCACTCAGAGCAGTAGCTGGAAGCTGTTTTTATCCATCCATCTATTTATTTATTTACCTGTATATCATATTGGCAAAATGCAGACCGATTTCTTTGACATTATAGTTCAAATGTGTGTCTGTTCTTTATTTGTAGGATTTGTCAGTATCGTGATGAATGTGTTTTTGCATTTGCAGTAAGAAGCCCTGTAAATACTTTGATCAGGGAAGAGGAACGTGTCCGTTTGGAGGAAAGTGTTTTTACATGCATGCGTATGCTGATGGGACACGAGCAGAACCCGACAAACCCCGCAAACAGCTGAGCGCAGAGGGGAACGTCCGGGTAATGGCCACACACACACTCCTCACACACACGTCTGTATGTGCAGGACATTAGTCATGTGATTGTATTTCTAGAAAGGGCAAGAAAAATGACTTTGATTATGCAAAAACTCTCTTTGCATGTCAAAGTCAATTTTCTAGAAGTAAAGTAATTTTTCTGTCAGTCGTGAATGCAGTCGTACCAAATCACAGAAGTGAACCGCTATAATTTGCGTATTATTTTATAAAAATGTGTGTGTATTTCACTCACTCTTCTGACGAATGTGACTGACGTGCTGCAAGCAAAGAGATATCTATTTTTTGTTTGCCTTCAGTGTTCTTTAGTGCATTTGCAGTACATTCGTAAGACAACGTTAGATCGTGGAAACGGACCGCGATTCGGGCCCAAATAAAATAATAAGAACGCAGTCCGGCGGGGGAATCAGGGGACCAGGCAATCGAACCAAGTGTGGAAGCACACTAAATCATGAATAATGGGTGCAAAGATATTTAGAAGCACTAGTTTGGTGATTCTGCCGTTTTCTGACAGACTTTTAATTACGCAGCTTTAGAAAAAAATTCTAATGTTTCTATAGGCCTAAATAATGTGTATATAATATGTATTTATAATGTTTTCCATGTTTAGCTAGCTATCCAAAGGTGCTTTATAACCAGGGTTGCCAGGTTCTCAGAACAAAACCTGCCCAATTGCTACTCATAACTAGCCCAATTGTGTTTCAAGGGGAGTCCCCTTTTAAAAATTGTTTTGTTTTTTTGTTTTTGGTCAGGGTTTCCCTGGTAAATTCGTATTTCAGGGCCTAAATATAACGTTATTGGGTCACTTCAACCCGCGGACATCAAAAACAACCCACGGCAAGAATGTTAAAGTAGCCCAATTCCACAGGAAAACAGGGGACTTGGCAACATTGTTTATTTAAACAGTTTTATAATTATTATTTAATTGAAGACCAGTTAAAGTGCTATTAACAGCAGTGCAATTTTAGTATCAATGAAATATTTTTATAGTTTTTGTTAATATTTTTAATTTATTTTTGTAGATTTTTGCTTTAATTTTAGTTAAAGATTTAGTAATTTTACAATACTTTTATATCTATATATTAAAATATTTTCGTTTTTATATGTTTATGTGGTTTTAATTATTTTTATTTATTAGCTTTAGTTTTAGTTTTAGTTAGTTTGGTACTTCAAGTTAAACTAAATGAAAATGAAAAATGTTGCTTTAGCATTTAGCTGAAATAACATTTTTTTTATTTTATTATTTTTATTTTTAGATAACATTTATTTTAACTTGTTTTATTTTAGTTGTAGTTAAAAGGGGCATGAACTGCATTTTTTATTATTATTATTTTGTACTCTTTTGCACTCTGAGGTCCCCTTATAATGTTATCAAGATTTTTTATATAAAAAAAGCATCAAAATGTAATAGGCTATTTTCTGTTCTGTTTTTGACCCCCCCTCATCAGAACGCTCTGTTTGAACAGGCATGGCGGATTGTAGACGCCCACTGCTATGATTGGCTAACACTTGTGTATGTTTAACAGCCTACATCCAATCAAACGATCTGTAATAACAGACCAAGCAATAGTGACCACGTAATGAAAACAGTTATTCACATTTGTATGGTGCGACATTACTGTTAGATTCAATATATTTGGCATAGCATTGTCTTTTAGTTTCAGTCTCTGCATAAGTTTATAACTGTCTCCTGTATTCCTCTTCCGCTTTTAACCTAAAACATTTCATTATTAGCTGTGATCATTTGTTAAACAGCTGGTTGATATCTAGCACCACAGAAAACTGCTTTATAGATACACACTGATGATTGGCTGATGCAGTGGTGTATCAATACTAAAATTAAATGAAGAATTTCTACCAAAATGCAAGATGTGGGGTAAAGTGGGCCAGATGTGTAAGTGACTCAAATAAGCTGGAAATGTGTAATGCCGCTCACTCCGCTCTCTCTCTCAAACTCAGTTTCTGAACTCGGTGCGTCTGTGGGACTTCATCGAGGAGCGCGAGCACCGCGGCACGCCACAGTACGAGGATGAGGTCAATGAACTGGGCGAACTCTTCATGCAGCTGTCAGGAGCCGGAGACCAGAGTGGCACGTCAGCTTCACATTGATCACATGACTCAGACGTACTTACCTTAGGTACTTGGTGAAACATCTGGGCAATAAATGTGTACTGACAGGTGAACGATTTGAGACGACATTTTACAAGTGGTATGTTTTTGTGCTAAAGCATTTAATACATCCATATGTATATGAATCTATATTAAAGCACCTGTATGGTATCTGTAGGCTGCTATATTCTCCTGACCTGCATTGGGATTTTGCCAGATTTTTTTAATGTTAAGCCCAAAGATGAATGTGTGATGAAAACATGGGAACTAAAAAATCTCTCTGGCACATTTTCAAACGCACTGCAGTAGTGTATGAAGTGTATTACAGAAATACTGTTAGGTGTAAAAAATGAAATAAATAAATAAATAGTAATCATTACACTTAGTTCAAATAACATATTCATAACTTTATAACTTTTGGGCATCATGCAATATTGCTGTGGTTTAAAAAAAAGTAACCATTGACTTTGTCACCAGTGAATAGACCTATCTATATTTTTAGGAGCATTTGGATATAGTTACTTCATTTTGGACTCTGCTGATAACATAGTACTGAATTCACTCATCTGGTTTACTCTTGAATCCGATTATGGGTTATTATATTCCGTTTTCTGAATTGTATTGTTGAGTGACACTGGAACGAGTGTAATAAACCATTTAGTGACCGAGTGGCCTGTGTGTCTTTGCAACAATCGCTGCTTCATTACAGTCTCAGGATCACAGTCAGTGCTTCAGAATTGAATTGCTCAAATACACTGAACCTTTATAAGATTCTCTCAAACCCTGCTTACACTAATCACAAGAGATTTATAACAAGCACTAATATGGTACGCAATAGGACTAAAACAGCTTAAAACTGTAGTTGTTTTCCTCTTTCAGCAAATGGTTTGGTGAAAGAAGGTGTTTCACCTTAAAGGGGTCATCGGATGCTAAGTTCACTTTTACATGTTGTTTGAACATTAATGTGTTTTGGCAGTGTACGTACAAATCTACCCTATAATGATAAAAGTCCATGCAGTGGTTTTTAATTAATCTGTAAAAATAATATTCCCTTTTTCAAATCGAACCATTCTCAGATGCCTGTTGTTGTGGCGTCACACAGACAGAGGCCGCTCCCACAATAGTTGATTGACATGAACGTTTTACCTCAGATCATCTGTCACAGTCCGCCCTCTTTGTTTCGATGCCGGAACAGGGATGTAAGTTAGACAAGAATATCTCCGATTGAGGTGTTGTGTTGCTGGATGTAATAATGAACATAGTGGTCGTCATTTACTCCTGACAACTGAGCCGCTGAAGATGCAGTAGATTATGTTTGTTTGTGAAGGGAATGCGCCTCCCGATCTACATAAATGCGTCTATGTTCGCGCAAATCATTCATGATCCAGCTTCACTTACAGCAGAGGTGAGTATAAGGGTTTTTTATGAATCTTTGTGATCGCCTTTCCTTATAATGTGCTAGTTAGCAAGTTTAATGGCTAAACGCGGCTAAATGTGGCTATAGCAGTGGTTCTCAACCTTTTTTGGGCCAGCGCCCCCCTACCCATTAGCCATGCCCCTTACCGCCCCCCATCAAATAAATCATCGTCAAATTGTCCTCACTGAATATTAAAGTTGATTATTTTTATTTTGTGTTTATAATGAGGACTGTTATTATATTTACAGTAATTCAAATGTTTATGATTTT
>JAHKKF010515779.1:8611-24903 GCA_019740295.1 Labeo calbasu
ACTTTTCTTAATACAATCAAAGTTTCCAGCATTTTGTATAAACACAAAACCAATTCAAGTTTGAACACATATAAAGAAATCATGAAAATACATGAAAACTGTACCTGCATAAGTAGAAAACATGTAGTGAATTATTCGTTGTGCAATCTTGCCTGCTCCTGCTAAACATTCACACAAAGAAGAGAAATCAGCAGTCACGCTTCACAGGCCAACTTTTACGCAGACAACGTCACACTGCATTCCCTCGATTAAAACTACACTTTTGCAGGTAAAACAACTTTAAACTCGGTTCTAAGAAAAGACAACTTATTCACGTAACTCCTTTATCTATCGTAAACAATACACAGATCAAGTATATAGTGATTATTTCCCTTTTTACATGTTTTTGAACAGGATTGAACAAAATGCATACCTCGCTCTGCTCAGACCTCCCGCGGACTGAAGCAAGAGCGCGCAGCGCGCCAATGACGTCACAACGGCGACGCGCGCGGAACTCATCAAGAAATAAAATACTTTTTCTCCTTTTCTTTTTCACGTATATAGATACACATATTAATTACCAACAAAGAAACAAAGATTTTGAGTGAATTAATAATAAAAACACACATTAAAAATCAACACCTGTTACATCAGCATTACGGCAGTACCTGTGTTTTCATCGGCAGGCAATCCATCTGGAGTTCTGCAGTGAGAATCAAAATAGCCAAACCTCCCTGAGTGATCTACGCTGCTTCTGGATGCGACTTCTCTTCCCTTTCCTAGGCATTCTGATGACACTGTGCACTACTAGCAAATAAGTTACTCAACGAACTTTTTATTATTGTTAATACTTGTATTACAATATCAGCTGAACATCAACTATTAAAGTCATGCAAGAAAGAAATTAAGAATACTTTTTCCCCCTTAAAGTTAAAATATCAAAAACGGCTTAACAATTCCAGCACATACAAGAAACAATTTTATGAAAATTAAGTTAGAAAAAACAATGGATCAATCCCAGCAGTTAAAGCTATTAGTTCTAACAGATACTTCAATAGAAAAACAAAGCCTCTTAAATTCTATATTTAACCCAAAATATTTAACCGATATATTAGGAGGGATCAAATTCTATATTATATTCAAAAATAAATTGTACAGTAAGTTGAATTAAAACATACAAACCTAACACAATGGGTAAACAAATTTGATCTTGCACAAAGTATTCAATGAAAATGGAACTATTATTCAATCAGACTATTTATGTCAAAGTATTTAACTACAAATATACTGTAGTGTAGTCAGTAAACAGTAAAGGTAAATATATACACAGAATGTGATATAAAAGGACACAGAAACTGAATTAACGCAATGTTAAAACAGGTAATCTCGCTCAAGGTATTTAACTTCTATATGAAATAGAACTAAAACGCACTGTAGAGTTAAATACGCTATACAAGACTGCACAAGTTGAGATACAGTACTAAAACACTCAAACAAATATCCAAAAAAATATATTAAAAGTAGTGTATAAAATGTCACCCAAATGATAATGTCAGTTGTGAAATCAACTATGCAATATAGATCAACGTTACAACAACCGAACAGACACTGGACTTGCTAATAAAAAATGATTTAAAGCAGTCAATGACACAAAAGTTTAATATGTGATCTAGACAAGACTAGAAAACGAACACTATGTAATGTAAAGGCAAACAGTTGGTTATTAAACAAATGAATGTGTGTGTGTGTGTGTTTTGCTGTTGCTGATTTGCCAACGTAGTCCTCAGATCAGCGTTGATCAAGAAGGCAGCAGAGGCAGCAGGGCAGACTGGAACTGTAGCACGTCCTTCTTTCAGGCTTTTTTTTTTTTTTTTTTTTTTGGCTGGGTGGTGTTTGGGTTTAGGTTTTTGGGTTCAAAGTTTGGGTTCTGGTTTTTGGGTTCTGGTTTTTGGGTTCTGGTTTTTGGATTCAAAGTTTGGGTTTCTGGCTTGTTTTTTAAGGTGCGTTAGCAAGCGGCTTAGGTGCATTTGGCATGTTTTGCATGGGCAGAGTGCAGATAGGTTGCGTTTAGGGTGCAAGCAAGCAAGCAGCAAGCAGAGCAGCAGCGTTTTGGAAGGCCAGGCCAGTTATTTTGTCAGTTTGTGAAGAGAAAGTAAGAAACAGGCAAAGGTTTAAGCAAACAAGCAAGATAAAGTTTTGAGTGAAAATAGATATAATGGTATTGGCAGGACAGTACAGGATAGACAACACACAAACAGAGAAAAAAAAAAACAAAGTAGTTACATTCTTAACACAAACATGCCTATATATATATATATATATATATATATCTCTATCTATATACACCTATATATATATATATATATATATATATATACACAAACACACACACATACACATACATTTCTTATTTACATTTAATGATTAATTAATTGTACTACATTGTCATTGCATCAATCATGATTTTGAATACATAAACAAGTTAATTAATATTTTTAGTTTTTACTTAAAGTTTTAGGATAATAATAATAATACTAATAATGCAAGCTCTGCTTAATATAAGTCTTCTTAAAGCCTGGATTAATCTCAGTAATCAATAATCCCTACTTTAACTACAACCCCTATGTTTAACAATGCTACTTACCTAGATGGACAAGACGTCCAATTTACTGTAGACAAAAAAAAAAACAGAAGAAAAAAAAATAGATTTGTTCACAGTTTAAAAAAAGTACTCATGATCACATTTATCAAGTTTACATTGTTATACAGTGTTCTTAAAGATTTATGTTGCTCCATAATAATGTATAAACATACTGCAGTGATTTTAAAACTTTCTAGGAATCAAACGTTAATCTCAATCAAGTGAACCTAAATGCATACAGTGCTAATGGCCAATAAATTAGCATTACAGTAGTACTTACATGGTGAGCTTCACCAGGTACAACCAATGCTGCAAACAAGAAAAAAAAGAAGAAAAACAAACAAAAGTTATGTTTCAACAGAAAAACAGAACCTGCAACATTTCTTATTTACTATGAAGATAAAGCAAACAATGTGTGTAATTTTAAATGTTCAACAATGGTACCTTACTCACATAGATGTACAAGACGTCCAATATACTGTAGAAAATACAAAAAAAAAAAAAGGAAAGAATTTAGATTTGTTCACCGCTCAAAAAATGTCCACATGATCACATTTATCAACTTTACATTGTTATACAGTGTTCTTAAAGATTTATGTTGCTCCATAATAATGTTGTTTTCAGCAATACATTTCTAATTTTTTAAATGTTTTTAGAATTAATTCTATAAATTGCCTTTACACAGAGTTTCACAGCTCAAACAAACAGGCTACTGCGTGCACCATAAGATAACAGGCTTAAAATGAAATCAGTCACCTGTCATTTTGGAACAATAATAACAGGGCTCGAAAATAAAAAGTGCCCGATGGCCCGGGGCCAGCGTGAAAAAGACGCACAGGACAGTTGACGAATTTGTCACTGGCCCGATCGGGATACTGCCACGTCTTCATGAAAGTTTATCATTATCACATATTTTTATACCTTGTTCATTTTTAAATTTCAAGCGATCACAGAGAGACGCGTCTCTGACAGACAAATAGCCTACAAAAGTATGTCAAAATACCTGTCTTGATGATTAACTTTGTAGCTTTAACAATGATTAACATATATTTGAAATGCATTTTAGCCGATCTCTGTTCGGGGCTTGCACACAAACTGCATGCAATCATTTTTCAAAATGTCATGGTTGTGGAAATATTACGAACTCTTTAAACATCTATTATCAGAGGCCAGAGTCGCTGAAGACAAACACAAAGAGGAAGTAGTATTGTAGCAGGCAGAGCAAGGTCACGGTTCACAATGCGCAAAATATTGGAAATATTATTATGGGAAAAATGTGCTCATGCTGTACGGCACAGATTAATACAGACTATTTAAATTGACTAGTGTAGACTTCCGGTTGAGCATGTGAGTGGGAAGACGCACTTGAAGTAAGCTTCCGAGCATTTTGTGGTTAAATTATATTTTTCAGGCTGCCTGAAACTTTAAACACACTTGGAAGTTTCTTTTCTTACATCACGTATTCGACGATTGTAGTTTGGAAGGACTTATGGCATCTGAAAGGCAAAGGAAATATTATTTTGAATATTGAAACGGGGGTTTATACGAATGTATCTCTGAGGGGAACCGACTGTTTTAAGAAAAGTTTACATGGCATTTTCTTTTCATCTGCCTCTGTATAATGCATTTAAAGTAGCATTCGTAAGCACTGGGCTGCTTTGTTTATAGCAGTAACCAAAGAAACACAAGATCACTACTATTCCATAAGCGCCAGCTGCTGGCAGAGACTGAGTTTTCTTTCTTTCTGTCTGTCTGTCTGTCTGCTGTTTTTCCCTAAAGCATCTTTTCATTTGTAATAAAATATTAATAATAATTAAAGAATTTTGAAGATAAATTTTTGCTAGTAGGTCCTGTGAAATTTTGACCGGGCAAGTAAAAATTTGAACCACTGGCCTGACCGGGCCAGTAGAAAAAATCCTTAGCGCTGAGCCCTGAATAAGAACTCTGGAACTTCCAAAATGGTCCCTGAACAGCAACAGTAAAGTAGTATACAAACTAAACATTTGAATGACGCCAAATAAATAGTAAAATGACAGCAACAAATATGTACACACCTGTAATGCAGAGTGGATGGCTCTTAAAAGAGCCTTTGGGTTTGTATGGCTAGACTCTGCAGCAGAAGAGACTGGATGTTGGCTCCTGTAAAGGGAAAAACAAAAATAAAATTATTAAAAAAAATAAAAAATAATAATAATACTAATCACTAGGGATGTGACGAGATCTCGCGAGATCTGATGTATCTCGCGAGATCTCGTGACAATATCTTTGCAAAACATTTTGCAGTGTTTACATTAGAGCTGCACTATTAATCCTTAAAATATCGAAGTGTCGATTCAAACACCCACGCGATCTTATTCCTAAATGACAACGATTTAGCTGTGTCTGTTACCACTGTTTCACATCGCGAGTGTCAGTGGAGCCTGAGAAGCAGGTTTTGTCGGTGCCCATGTTAAAGAATCAGAAGGTTGGGGTAAATGTGAACGCAGAAAGAGCAGAAAGAGTCTTTTCAACCACATTATAATCATTATTTCTGTGTTACAGACATTTAAATAATAGAAGTACTGGGATAAAAGTTTATAGTTTGGGTATAAACACTTATTGTCTACAGTAGCGATCAAAACGAAAGTATTTTAACACGTGTATATATTGTAACACTTACCCTCTTCCGCCAGGACGTGGCGACAACTGCCCGTTTAAAACAAGTATGTCACTGAATCATTCATTCAGGAGATTTCAATAGTCAAACAAGTCTTAATGAAGTGAGACGCTGACTCCTTCACTGAATGTTTTTTATTATTATTTTATTTTGTTTAAATGAATATGTTTTTAGCAAAGACTTAGCCGATGAACAGTTTGTCAGAACCACTAATAAATTATGTTATTTTGTTTATTTTTCTAATCTTTTTTCTCCAGAATCGTGAGAATCATGGTCTCCAATTTATTAAAAACTAGGATTCTCAATTTATTCAGAATCGTGAAGCTCTTGTTTAAATGTTGTTTATTACTGCATATTATTCATTAAAATTGAAGTTTAATTTCATAAAGTTCAAAATGCACCTTCATTTTTTTGCATTTTGTCTTTTTCAGTTGAATAAAAGACTATTTTCCCTATATATTTCATCATTGAGGATTTCTTAAAAAAAAGGTTAAAAATCTTGTCTCGTCTCGTGTCTCGTCACACCCCTACTAATCACCAAAAACTATCTAAATGGTATATTACATTGATGTGTGAGAACTTGAAAAGAGTGAACCAAAAAGGATACTTACTTGGCAGAAGCAATGTGTTGCAACCTGTTTTCAGAAGTCTAGAGGGAAGAAAATATCACAGAATATACGAGTTAATCTAAAGAGAAATTATCTCTGTGTATTCAATATGCTATGATCATGATATATAAATATATAATTAATATTCGGCCCCTAGACAGAAATGTAACTATTTAACTATTATTTAATTTTTTCCTCCATGAAAAGTGACTTCTTAGATATTTTCCCCCTGGTGTAAACATGGCCTAAAGGTTTACTCTACTATATACTACTATATTATAGTAGTATGTTATTCTACTACCTATAATATGGCTTATTTCATTTTTAAATTAACTTATCATGCGCCTCATGCTACGAGTCTCCCCCTCAGCGCGTGTGAAAGAGCACGCACTCTCGCAGCCAAGCTTTGAAAGGAACAGACTTTTATAATAATGATGTAAAGCAAAAACATACATGTAAATGCACCGTGTCATACGTGAAGGCGTCTAATTTCCAGCGCACTGAGTTTACCCGGTGTCAATTAATTATGAATGGCTTACATATTAATCATACGTAATAAGATAAGAGTGTGTAGGTTAGGGAATATGTTTGTATAAATTTTACGTTTGCGTTTGTATTTAAGACTTAAAGCTAATAAAATAAATACATGATTGTTCATACACGTTTAATACTTGTCCAATATATGTACGTTCATCGACTTAACCCGCCCCAGATCCATAACTCGCCCATTACATTATTTCATAACAATAATAATCATCATAATAATAGCAACGATAATAATAAAAGGATGTAAATTCATAAGTAACTTTTAAAAGACAATTCAAAAAGATAATTTACTTCAGAAATTACCTCAAAGAATAGCAGTTGTGGCTAACGTTAGTCGGCCGGTTTATAGTTTAAACAGCAACAAGTAATACTGATGATCAGGCTAAAACGTGCGTATTTCTGTCCCAATTAATTAATTCACAACCATTTTGATGTTTTTTTTTTTTTTTTTTTTTACACATTTTTAAGATAAATCCTCATATATTTATCAGAAATTGGAGACGCTTACCTGAAGGAAGCAATCACACCAGGGCAATCACGGGCGGGAAAAGCAGATGACTTCCTATGCAAAGTTCCAGCGGTCTCATTGGTTATAATCAATCACGTGCTGAAGCGCTGATAACGGTCATTTTATTTGCGTAGGTTTAAAATTATATTACTGAACACTACCTTTCCCATTAATTTTCCCTCATTTTGAAAAAAAAAAAAAAAAAACACTTATTGAAGGACTACATCACTAAATAAAACCAACAATAATCAGTAAACGAATCAGTTAATTAGGGCTAGGTTTTATTGGGAGAAAGTAAGCAAATTTCAGTGCACCCATCATTATAATAAAATAAATTTCTTAAATACGTTAATCTAAAAACAAGTACAATTAATTAAAAAGTTCATTTTCAATAAATTTGAATACATGCATTATAATAAATTCAGAAATAAAAAAATATAAAAATAAATGTATAAAAAAAACATTATTATAATAAATACTATTCATTAAAAACAAGTTCCTTATATATAAATAAGTTAGATAAAATATAAAAAATGAGTTATTTAAAATACTATAAAAATCATTAAAAAATAATTGTATTTAAATAAACAAAAAAAAAAAAAAAAAAAAACACAAACATAAGACAAATTTTTAGTTCTATGATAAATCACATTAATCAACTGTGGAGGTATACAACACACATTAGAGCAGGGCAACTCTGGCCCTCTGTCCTGAAGCATAATCAAATATGCCTGTCTGTAAGTTTCAAGAAATCCAAAAGACTTTGGCAAGATTTTTCAGTTGTGTACATTTTATTATAAATAAATAAATATAGTTAACAAATTCATAATAACTAATGAATAATATATAAATAAATTCATTAAAAATAAGTAAAAAAAACTATTATATAAAAATTACTATAATAAATACAATTCATTAAGAACAAGCTCATTTTAAAAATAAATACAATTAATTAAAAACAAGTTCATTGTCAATAAATTTGAAGACATACAACATTAAAATATATAATTAAATTCAGAAGTAATAAATAAATACATAAATTCATTCATTTAAAAATCATTATTATAATAAATACAATTCATTAAAAACAAGTCCATTATATTTAAAATTGATTAAAAATATATTATTTAAAAACACTATAAAAATCATTACAAATAATTTCATTAAAAAAAAAATACATAAAATTCATTTAAAAAAATTCATTTTGGTAGGTGTTCATTGGTACTGTAGAAAAACAAACACAAGACAAATTAGCTTTGTTAGCTTCATGATGATCACATTAATCAAGGTAACAGTATGATGTACAATGAAATTTCCTACACGGTGTGTGTGTTTGGTACTCAAAATGCCAATACAAAATGTCCACAGACATCTTTGTTTCACTATGCTTCAAACACATTCACTGATTTTTATATCAGGTTACTGATTAACCAGGGGTGTCCAAACTTGGTCCTGGAGGGACGGTGTCATGCACAGTTTCCCCAAGTAGCCAGCAGAATCGGGCCGGTTGCGGCTGAGTGTCGGCTCACTCAGCTATGTGCTGGCAGCAGCTCACCTTAAATGAGCCAGCTCTGGCCCAGTAACAGTTGCCAGATTTGGCTAGGCTTTGGATCAGTGGATCTGGCCCGATTCTGGTTGAGAAACAGCACATTTAGCCATATTCAGCCCAAATGTGGGCCACAAGTGTTAATCCCAAAAATGTCAAAATTTAAGTTTTTACTCCGTGTTAATATTTAGTCCCCACAATGGAGATTAAACCTGTACAGGCGCACACAATTAATTAATTAGGCTCAATTACACATTTCTACAAAATTTTATTTGTCATATTTTTTCAAAAGTTATTACTATTTTAAGTTCTATTTCTATTCATTTTTAGGCTGACCTCAAATGGACTTTGCTTATCATTTGAAAATGTTCCTTTGATCTAAATTATATGACACTTTCTGACTGTGTGCGATTGTTCTACACCCCTAAAATAGAATGGTATCTGGCTGTAACAGATCTAAAAAATGCTTTCACCAGGTCTCCCCTTTATAATACTATTTTCAGGCTTGATAATCATAATGTGGCATAATTTAAAAACTGATACCTCAACTTTTGCAAAAATATGATTTCAAATATTGATAATAGTCATTTTATTTTCAAATAAAATACAAAAACAAAATTTAGTGAGTAGGATGAGCCAATAAGTGATCCTCTGCTGCCATCTGTGAGTGAAAACAACATTATTAATAATAAGGGTTAAGTTATAATAATAATAATAATAATAATAATAATAAATAAATAAATAAATATAATTCAAGGTATAATGACTTAAATGTACATCTCAGATAATAAAAAACTGAATAAAATAGATATAAATATAACTTTGACTATTTTACACCTCACATGCGAAGTCCGCGAAAGAAACATATAAGGTTATATAAGCTGCGGTCATCTCACATCACGCGCACAGCCGGACTCCCTTTGACTGAGTGGGCATCGCTTGACGGAAGAGCTTTCCTCAGGTAAAGTATTTTTGTGTACGTAAGTGTAAAATTGACGGACTGTCATTTAAATGTACCATATCTACGCCTGCTGTTCACATAGACGAGTCTTTCCGTCTTTTTTTTCTATGGGCCGCTCTTCAGCACCGCTGACTGTTACCGTTAATACCGTTATCTGACGTCATTCGCGCAGATCTGCTAGGATTGAGAAAACCTCACATTCATGTCGGTCAAGGTAACGTTAGTTTAAACATATTCATTTTACACTTGACAATAATATTTTCACACTTAAGTTGTGTTGTCACACAGATTTGAGAGAGCGCGCGACACTGACACACACTCTCTGCGTGTGTGAGCGAGCGAGACAGAAAGACTCACAAACCAATGTAGCCTAGTCTTATCATAATAATAATAATAATTTTTCTTTTTATTAATAACAAAGAATTACAATAAAAGTAAAAGATTTAGGCCTGTGTATACAGCAGGGAAGAAAAAAGTCATATTCAAGTAAAATAATTATATTCAATATGAAAATATTCATTCTTTTTTCTTTCTTTTTTTTAGGTTGTCCTCCGATTGTTGTAAGTGATCAATCTAGTCATTCTGCATCTTGGACTTGCCATGTTTAACACACTGGTAAGTCAATAATCATTTATTAAAAATCAGTACATTTCAATTTGTACAGATATATGCATCTGACTCGTACTGAGTGATTCTTTTTCTTTTTCTCCCCTTTGTTTTTGTGTCAGTAGCTGCTGCACTCCAAAGGCTCCACAGCATTGAGCGTCTTTTGCTTTATAAGTACATTTTTTTCAGCTGACTATCAAACACATTCACAATATTCATATGCAGCAGTTTTAATTCATGTATTCATTAGTGGTCAGTGATATGTAATTACTTAATTACACAACACACTATGTGAATAGTATAATGTGCCTTCCTGCTATACTACTTTTAATCTTTTTTTTTTTTTTTTTATATATTTTTTGTCAGATTTGTCAAGATCATCTGAAAAGAGTGCATCTGTGCCATGTAAGTAATTATTTTGCTATAGAGTAGATGTGAAGAGTTCAGATGCAAAAGCAACTAAATCCATCTGACGTCTTTCTTTAAAAAAAATGCATTTTTATCAGGCTCAGATGTATAGGTTTCTATGTAAGTACCGGTACTTCTGATTGGGCTGAGGCTGCTATTTTAGCGAGTTTGAAGAAAAAGTATTTGATGGACGTATAATATGTGTCGACAGCATTCACTCAGTATCATTATCTCATTTTTGACCGAGATGGCTTTTAGCTGGTTTTGCATCTGAACTCTTCATATGTAAATGTATGTTTTCTTTTAGGAAATTAAAATAGGCCATAATATCTTAAGATTAATTTTATTGTTCTGATTGAGTCAGGGTGTTGTGAGTTGTCAAGTATAAGGCCAAAATTAATATTATTCATTTTACTGACATTTTACATGTAACATTTTGAATACTCTATTACTCATAGAGCTGTAAACTGCACCATTTCACAGGCTGTGATATTCGCCAAAGAGTGCATTGCCAAGTAGTGCAGGGTGCCCAAACTTGTATGAGATTTTCTCTCTCTCTTTTTTTTGTCATTTTTAAACTGTAAAATTGTATTAGTTTAAAATCAAATCTACCACATAATAAAGTCTGCAAAAAGTGAAAAAGTGGTCTAAATACTTCTTAAAATGGCTAACCACACAAAGTGGTAATTTTTTTACTCTATCTTCTTCCTAGCTTGTCTTTTTAGGCTAAGCTTCATGTTTAAATAGGCAAACTTGTGCCACATACACAAGACTGACTTTTAAAAATATATATATATTTTCTGCAAATACTGCAGTTTGCTGGATGGAGAACTCGAGAAGTTTATAAACAGATGGCATGGTGGAAGAAGCGAGCAGGCCCTACAACAACAAAAAAAATCTTTCTGAGGTAAGCTACAAATGTTGTTAACATTTACCATTGAGATCACATAAGATCTGACTAACTATGTCTCTCCATTTATTCTGTCTCTCTTTTAGGATAAACTTGAGGTCCTGAGGGGAGTTTCTATTGTGCTTTTATGCATTTGTTGATGTCACTTTTTCAATAATAAATTCAAATCAATTTTCTTATACAGTATTTATATGGTGTCATTCTTACTTGGGATAGAGGTAAGGGGGAAGGAACATGTGTGTGATATTTGTGGTAATAACATTGTTAAAAAAAAAAAAACTGGTGGACGTTTTTAATAATATGTTTTCGTAGTTTTTAGCGAACCAATTAATTAGGCTACATGGGCTACTTTAGCAAACCAGCTAATATTGCTTTGGTTAATTTTGTTGTTCTTATTAATTAAATAAATATAGGTCTGTATTTCATACAAATTTCCATTGGGAATCCTGACTCGGGCCAGTACTGGCTAATTGTATAATCTATGCTGGTGTGATTGTGGCCCAATGCCGGCAGTGTCAGTTCAGTTTCGGCACCCGGACTTGGGCCAATTCTGATTCTCCCGTGATTCACACGACTCCGGCAACCGCATCTGGCCCAAGTTATTTCTTCCGGCTTGCCGGATTCGGGCCGTTATTGGGCCAGATCATTTTGGTTACCTGGGTTAGCTCCACTTCTAAATTTAACAGAGCTGAACCAGCTAATCAAGGTCTTACTAGGCACACTAGAAACCTCCAGGCAGGTGTTGAGGCAAGTTGTAGTTAAATTCTGCAGGACACCGGCCCTCCAGGACAGAATTTGGACACCGCTTCCCTAAACCTACTCAACTAGTAACACTAGTTTTGCACAATTTTTGCTAATTTATAAGCTCTCACAAGCAATTACACTCTAATATTAGTGCTATTAGTGCACGCACGCACACACACACTCTAATTGGACTGCTGCCAAGATTAAGACCACTGCCCCACCCCCTCCCACACACATATAGGGAGAGAGAAAAAGGGGGGAGAAGAAAAGAACACAATTGGCCAAAGTTTAAGGTCTTGTCGCTATGTGCCCTGGTGATGTCATCTGATTGGACTGCTGCCAAACTTAAGCCCAGCAACACACTGACTCCCTCTCACTTGACCCACGGACCACTCAACAACAACAACAACAACAACCAGCCTACACCTGTTTTCTGAGGTGAGTCACTTTTTAGTTTTTAAAAGTTGACTTCAATACAAAAATTCTTCCAAAAATGTGATAGGGGCCTATATGACAATGACAAGACAGGCTGACAACAGAGACTGTGATATAATAAAATATTCTGACAGTATTTGGTCTGAGAAATGTTTTTCTGACAGGACAATGTATTTTTCTGAGGTAATTTTTTAACTCCAATCAAGATATAGTAATGCTTTTTACAATGTTAGGAAGAAATACAGTATAATAAAACATATTCTGAAAGGATCTGGCATGAGAGGAGGGATTCTGACAAGAAAATGCATTTTTTGAGAAATGTTTTTCTCAAATTAATGTACCTTAATGTACTTTCATTTGTTCATGACCTTCATGAATGAATTTAACTTGAATTAAAGGGAAAAACACTTTAGAATAGGATAGAAACACTCCTCTCAAAGCAAATCCTGTCAGAATATACTTGGTGTAATAACTAACGTTACAGTATAATGAAGTCTATTCTGACAGGATTTGATTTGAGAGGAGTGTTTCTGAAAGGAACTTTGCTGTGTATCAGAAAACAGTGCATTAAGTTAGACAAATCATAGTAAACGTTACCATGAGTATTTTCTCTGTATTTTTGCTTACCCTCAAGATGCCTGCACACCTTATAGCCGCCCTAATTTATCATTGCACAACTCCTAAAATGACAGAGGGGGACAAATAATTAGTATATTAGCACATACAATGTCAATATATTTAAAATGTGACAATATAATTAAAGAATTTAAATTTCACAAACTATCCCTTTAATCATACATATTTATTTTTCTTAACCACTATGATCTTAATCTGTTTTATGTTTGCTTCATTTGCTATCTTCAGGAAAAAAAAAACAAAACAACTAATTTCTTTCATGTTTTTCCTCATCAGAATGGCATCTCCGTATAGCCGCCCCAGTCCCATCAGGGTCAAGTGTGTACTGAACCGTAGAAATGCAAAAACCCTAAACTTTAAGATTGTAAATGGTGAAATTAGGGCTGGCAATCAAGAGGTCACATACCTTAGTGCACTGTCCACTGGTGGTCAGGTGTACGTCACACAGTCCTCTTCAGACAGTGCAGCCTTCGAAGAAGGTGTGACGTACTACATAAAAAAACTACACCGTGTCCTCAAGGTATGGGCAAGAACATCTGTTTATGGGGCCAAATACGACGACCTACAAAACCGCTCCCCTCACACTGACCTCTGATGCCGAGAAGATGGCCAAAGATGCTCTTATTCCACCATCTGTCTCGGTGACTGGGGATGAGCAGGACCTCTTTTCAAGAGGGGGCTACCTAACTCTGGAAGGAACAGTGGAACATGTAAATGATTTAAACTGAATTATCAAAAACTGCCCAAAACATTATTAATTAATATTTAACAATTGATATTTTAATTTAAAATACCTTTATAGATGCAGGTTCCAAGGATGACGACTGTGAGGGACACAGAAGTCCCCATCTTGGATCTGGGGATCAGAAGTGGCTCCAGAGTCCTTGAGGTGTCCTTGTGGCGGGACCAGGCCTTGACCAAGCTACAAATAAATAACAAAATTAATATCTGTCACCTTCGAGCAAATGCCAAGGCCTCCAAGTTTAATTCAACCGCCTACACAACTGTGGAGGTATGCAACATACACAGTGCAGGGCAACTCTGGCCGTCTGTCCTGAAGCATAATCAAATATGCTTGTCTGTAATCTTCAGAAGTAAAATCCAGAAGACTCTGGCAAGATTTTGCAGTGGTGTACATTTTGAATACATAAATTATAATAAATAAATATATAATTAACATCAATTCATAATATAGTCATAAATAAATAATATATATATATAAAAAAACAATCAAATACAATTCATTAAAAACAAGTTAATTACATACAGAATTAATTAAATTAAGTTCATTTAAAAACATAAATAGAATTAATTTAAAAAAGTTCATTTTCGAAAAAATTTGAAGATACATTATAATGAACAAGTTCATAAGTAATAAATAATATATAAATTCATTAAAAATAAGTTTATAAAACATTATAATAAATAATTCATTAAAAACAAGTTCATTATATATAACAATTCATTAAAATAATTAATTTAAAAATCATTAAAAATAATTTCATTTAAATAAATACATGAAATTAATTTTTTAAAAATTCATTTTGGGAGGTGTCCAATGAACTGTAGAGAGAAAAAAAAAAGAAAAAAATAGTTTTATGATGTTCACATTATTCAAGTTAACAGTATGATGTAGGATTAATTTTTCTACTAATTTTGTCTGTTTCATACTCAAAATACCAATACAATGTTGTTTCACTATGTATTTCATAGACATCCATTGATTTTTATATCAGGTTACTGATAAACCAGGGGTTTCCAAACTTGGTCCTGGAGGGACGGTGTCATGCACAGTTTAGCTCTTTCAACCCTAATTAAACAGAGCTGAACCAGCTAATCAAGGTCTTACTAGGCACACTAGAAACCTCCAGGCAGGTGTGTTGAGGTTAGGGTTAGTTGTAGTCAAATTCTGCCCACCAGGACAGTTTCAACAAATCCTAAAGACTTTGGCAAGATTTTTCAGTTGTGTTTGATTGGCATTTTTGCTGCATATAAAAATTGTTTCTCCTAAATTATCATGTGGTAACTATTTCATAAAATCAAAAACACACCCAAGGCTGCATTGTGCCTAGCACCAACCTTCTGCCATGACAATATTCACAATATAGCACAGCCCTTCATAGATTAATGTGTAAACATAAGTATTATAACCAGGGGCGTCGCTAGGGCTAATCATTAGGGGCTCGAGCCCCGAAAGTTTTTACTCCAGCCCTGAATGTTTTTTTGTATGGCCCTATGATTTCCACGGAATTTGACAAAGTTTAAATGATTTAATCAAAAGTTGGTCATTAAACTTAAACCAAGTCGCGATATGGACTGGTATCTGTAAATATTATGCCGCAAAAGACTGTTTAAATATGAATCCTGCATGTTCTGCGTGTCTTTTTATGAATAAACGGCGCGGATACGCGGTTTCGTTTTCTACACGTGTAATACTGATACGCGCAGTGATTTCAGCGTCTGCCGTTTCACTAAATGAGGGCGTAAATACATTAACAACATCTCCAGGACTGCTCTGAGAGTCACTTCATGAGCATTTCACGGTTTCATTTTAGTAAAACAAGCGTCAAATATATACACAGAAATTTAAAGGTATTCACGGCAACCCGTCAAAGTAAAAGTTCGGTTTAACTTTATTAATCATTCAGTATAATGTACGTGCCTACTACAACTACTACTATTAATTAATACAAATGTATATATTTTTTTAACACAATATTTCTTCCATGTTTTACATTTTAATAGTAAATAGTTTAATAATTTTCATTAAAAGATCAATTAAATCAATATTTTATACCTTCATCTGATAACCAGAAAAATACACAACACAGAATTCCATAAGGCTATTGTAAAAATAAATAAAAGTTGTTTTAATGCATTCAAATAAACAGACATGCTAAAACATATTTGGTAACAATAAAACGTAAAGAAAAAAGTTAAACATTTCATAGGGTCCTAAACATGTAATTTTTCTTAACTTTTGATAAATTGACGGTAAATTGTATAAGATTTTTAATTAATTACACATGATTAAATACATTTTGATTAATAAAATTAAATTTAACCATTAAAAAGAAGACCAGAAAAATGAAAACAGAAAACAGAATT
>JAHKKF010515779.1:24953-39235 GCA_019740295.1 Labeo calbasu
AAAAGTTTATAGTTTGGGTATAAACACTTATTGTCTACAGTAGCGATCAAAACGAAAGTATTTTAACACGTGTATGTATTGTAACACTTATCCTCTTCCGCCACACAACTGCCCGTTTAAAACATGTCATTGAATCATTCATTCAGGAGATTCCAATAGTCAAACAAGTCTTAATGAAGTGAGACACTGACTCCTTCATTGATTTTTTTTTTTATGTTTAAATTAATATATGTTTTTTGCAAAGACTTAAGCAATGAACAGTTTGTCAGAACCACTAGTAAACTGTTATTTTGTTTAGTTTTCTAATCTTTTTTCTCCAGAATCGTGAGAGAATCATGGTCTCCAATTTATTAAAAACAACTAGGATTTTCAATTTATTCAGAATCGTGAAGCTCTTGTTTAAATGTTGTTTATTACTGTATATAATAAATTAAAATGGAAGTATAATTTCATAAAGTTCAAAATGCACCTTCATTTTTTTGCATTTTGTCTTTTTCAGTTGAATAAAAGACTATTTTCCCTATATTTCATCTTTGAGGACTTCTTAAGAAAAGTTTAAAAATCTCGTCTCGTCTCGTTCTCGTGAACCCAGTCTCGTGTCTCGTCTCGTGGGATAAGTGTCTCGTCACACCCCTACTAGCTGTCATAAACCGGACATAAAAAACAATCCAGGCAGAGTAAGACAAGACGAGTGTTTGACATTAAAAAGTATATAAATTGTATTATTTTAATGAAAATAACCGATCGTTACGCTAAATAAGACCCTTCTTTCTCGGCTGGGATCGTTTACAACCGCATTTTAACTGCAATTTGAAAGTTCAAAACCATACCAGTCCATTATATGGAGAAAAATCCTGAAATGTTTTCCTCAAAAAACATAATTTTTTACGACTGAGGAAAGAAAGACATGAACATCTTGGATGACAAGGGGGTGAGTACATCATATGTGAATCTTTGTTTTGGACTTCCCCTTTAGACTAAATCAAAGTCTGCTGCCTGAATTAACACTGATGGAACTACTGTTAATAAATACTGTCATTTTGTGCAAAGATTCAACTGGGGTGCATGGAGCTTTGGCTGAGTTTTTGGGGGGGTCTTGTGCTTCTAAAGTTTGGAAAGATCTGCTCTAAAAAAACACCTTACCAAAAACAAGTCAACAGGAAAACAGTACAACTATCTGCCTGTGAAATCAATGTGCAGTGAAAGAGATACTAGAGGTCTCTTTCCAAACCAACCGAGCAGGGTGACGTGCTCTCTACAGTTCTTGGTCAAACTACTTTTCAGCCATTACCCTCAAGCAAATATGAAAACAACAGAAACAAACGAAAAAGAAAAAAAATAGGCAGTTAAAAAATTCTTGCCTGGATATGTCCAGGATTTATAAGACATATAGTCACCCTAAGTTTACTCAAATAAAGCAGTATTTGCTTCAGTAAAGAAGTATTTGGCCAGTCATGTGATCTCAACATGGTAGCCCCCATGAGGAAACTTCATCCAGGTAAAATAAAACAGCTTTTATATGGCTAATGATATGACTGGAGACAACTTGTTGCTTTAGGGAGAAAACTTTGAACATTTCTTTAAACATTCAACACTCTGACTCAGCTAAAAATGAACAAGTTAATTACAGGAATTCAGACTCATTATTTGTCCAATTATGTTTTTTAATACTAGAGGCAGAGTAAAACCTGCAAGTGCTGAATCAACACAAAACATACCAACAGAGACTGGTCGAGGGGAGGCTGACGATCGTCCTTCTCCACGGTGCGTTTGCAGTCGGAGCAGACGTACAGAGGCAACTGAAGGGCGCTGGAAGATTTGGGCGACTGGGCTGTGCCATTCTGACTGGATCCTCCCACGTCCTGGGAGACGATGTCCTTGCGCTCACTGCGACACAGCAGGCAACGGTCACCTGTGGTGTAGGGGGCCCTCTGGTTCACCCCGAAAGTGAACGGGGTCTGAGTAAAACACAGCGAAACAGACAAACTGTGAGAAAGCAGCTTTCACTTCTGCTCAAAACGTAAAACTCCCATACGGAATATTCTCAAATTGCACTAATGGCCTTCGGCTACAGGAGATCAATGAATCAACACTCTAGAAGACACACAGTGCAAGAATACGCTTCAAAACGGTAACCCAACTTAAAGCGGAGCAGGCTGTCAGGAAATCACAGTTGTGCTACCACACAGAGGAAATGCAAATACAGCACAGCACTGTAGAAGTGTTGCAAGGTGAGAGATTTGCCTGTTACCTGAAGGACTCCTGAGAAGTCAGCGTTTACTGGCCCTTCTGAAAACTGTGGAGCGCCATTCACTGGGACCTAAAGAGAAAGACGGCCATGAACTATCTCTCTCCAAAGTCTCAAGGTTATAAACTTATTACAATAATGCAATTACATGCACTCTGTTGTTTACGACTTCAGCTTGAAGCTAAAAGAGTGCCACCTAAATGCCCTAATCGTAGCTCCCAAATCTCACGGAAAAACCTTTTGCAACACCATGCAGAGTTAAATCAGTTCACTAGATAAAGCCTTACCTTGAATGAACCCCTGATGGTAGTAGAACACCTATTTTTATATAATAATTCTGTGAAGATGAAATATGATGAAAGTATTCCCTCCAAATGTACTTCATCTTTCCTTTCCTGTGTCCTGTTAGCAGAGATTCCCAACTGATGGGTCACAACCCAAAATGGGTCTTAGGTCTAATGATAAATAGCAGTAAATAGCAAATAGCAAGTTAAAGCTGCAGTCTGTAATGTTTTTTGTGTTCTTAAAGCGAGTACATCTTGAATGTGAGTACATCCTGAATCCATTCTTTAAACTGTGTTTTCATAAGTTTTTATATTCTGACTATTTTAGACTGTTCTGTTAGAAACCGCTGCGGAGTAGCCCAGCACCTGCATGATTTGTCAGACATAAACAGAGAGTAGCAGTTCCGGCTACAATGTTCTTCCTCAAGACGCATGCAGTTCTGTTTATTAACTGATGGAGCGTAAAAAGTTACGGACTGCAGCTTTAAATAAACATGCAAAATAAGATATGCTTTCGATATCCTTGGTTGCTGATGTTAAAGGCAATGCGTGCATCAAAATCTACAATATTTTGGTGCAAATTCCTCCTTCATTTGCTAGAAGCTAGACAAATTAGGCAGGTGCCAACATGGACAGGTAGCGATTAAAAAATGTAGACAGAAATTCGCTCTGTGTGGTGAATTACTGGCACAAGACCATTAAAATACGACAAATCAGTAATGAACTTCCCAAAGCAAAATAAATTCCATGTTTGAAGGACTTTTTCATTTTTACTTTTGCAAAATAAGCAATAGCAAAGTTTCTTTGCAAACAGTGTACTTTCCTTCCTGTGCTTCAGCTATAATTCATTTGTTAAATGTTGTAATTTAATATAGCAAAGATATTTAGAACAAAAAGTTACAGATAATTTACTCACCCCCTTGTCATCCAAGATGTTCATGTCTTTCTTTCTTCAGTCCTTACGAAATTATGTTTCTTGAGGAAAACATTTCAGGATTTCTCTCCATATAGTGGACTTCTATGATGCCCCCTAGTTTGAACTTGCAAAATGCAGTTTAAATGCAGCTTCAAAGGGCTCTGCCAGCCGAGGAAAAAGGGTCTTATCTAGTGAAACGATCAGTTATTTTCTTTATAAAAAAAACAAACAATGTATATACTTTTTAACCTCAAACGCTCGTCTTGTCTAGCTCTGTGTGCACTCTGTGTACCCCCTCTCATTTTATTCTCCAAATTCAAAATTGTCGTACATCGCTACTTTGTAAACACTGGGTTCTTCTGCAGCGATGTAGAGCGATTTTAAAGTTGGAGGAGAAAATGTAATTGGATTTTTTTTTAAACATAGCCTAACTGTCTTGCACCTGAATACACAGAGTTCACGTAGAGCTAGACAAGACGAGCATTTGAGGTTAAAAAGCATATAAATTGTCTTTTTTTTTTTTTTTTTAGAAAATAACCGACCGTTTCGGTAGATAAGACCATTCTTCCTCGACTAGGATCGTTTAGAGTCCTTTGAAGCTGCATTTCAACTGCATTTTGGAGGTTCAAACTCAGGAGCACCATAGAAGTCCACAATATGGAGAGAAATCCTGAAATGTTTTCCTCAAAAAACAATTTCTTTACGACTGAAGAAAGAAAGATATGAACATCTTGGATGACAACATTTATCATAAATAATGTGACAGCTGTTAAAGAAATTTCATTTAAAAGTGAAGTGGCCAGCATGTTATCAGTTATTCAATAAATCAATGCTTGTGAGAATAAAGACAGCAAAAGCCACATCATAAAATCCGCAAAAAAAAATCAAAAGTTGAATTGCTTTATAGCTAATTTATGAAATTTGTACATGTTTTACATGTTCAAATGCTCTCTATCTCAGGTTAATATGCAGAGTCATTTGTTGTTAGATTAGTCAAATACTACTTGGTTGCCTTTAGCAAACCTACAGATAGTTTAACTTAACCAATGGCTGTCTGCCCAACCAATGTTAGAGGAAAGAAGTGTTTAGGAAATGACAGCAAAAAGTTTTTGGCTAATGATCAAAAACACTTCAGCATAAAACCAAAACTGATAGTACTATTAGGAAAAGGAGAATGCGATCTCTTCTGCACTATAGACTACAAACCTGAGTCACCTGAGTTCAATCTGGCTGTCAATTCACATCGAACTTGCATCGAAGTGTGGTTTTATATTCAGTCTTTTTCAAGAAAAAAAATATATAACTGCCTATAATTTCTGACTAATGACATTTTCACAGCATTCGCCCTCAGGTTGCTGAAATCGCATTAACCAAAACCCATGCAAGCAAAAGTGCTGTATACAGTCCAGTGATGAAATGGTCTTTTGCTAGCTTATGTCAACACAGACTGATACTCTTGTTAAGCTACAGATGTGGTTTCCTTGGAAACAGAGGCGTACCACAAGAAAGAATAAGTCTCTGACAAAGCCCTGAACACTGGACCCTGTGCTGTGAGTGGCCTATTCATTCTCTGACACTTCTTACAGCTGGACACCATGAATACACAACTGGAACGAGAGGAAAGCAGCTGATAAATTGAGGTAAGAATGCATGTCTATTATTATGGTAAACATTAGACAATAAGTGTGCTAAATGACACTACATCATACTACATTTAAGTCCAAAGCATAACTTTGCACAAGACTCAATTCAAAACCACTGACAGACGTAATAAACGGTTTGTTGACATTTAACGTTGACTATTTTCAAGCACTTCCGGTTTGGTCCTACTTGACACCACTGCTGGAGTTCACAAGGCTAAATATTACGTCAATTTTATTGAATAAAGTAAATAAGCTTTTAAATATGAACAAGTCGGACATTGTTAAAAGTTATAAAAAAAGACGTGTAACGTGAATATTTGAACACACTGAGGTCTTTAGCATTAGGTCTGTCTTTCTACGTGGTAACATTATTGTGGATAGCTGTTGATAAACAGTGATATTTTTAGCCTCTATTTCTCTTTTTATGTAGGAAGGTTACCAAAATAATATAATTATTGAAATACATATGTAAACACATCAGCTAAGACTGGACAGCGCTTGACAAGTTAGCTTCACATCACTCAGAGCAACACAAATCAACTCAAACTTCCGTATTTACTTCATAAAATCGCTTTAAATAGTCTTTACACACGTCTTTGCTATTTTCCTCCCATGTTTCTGTGATCAGACCAAGAAGTGTTGAAGATTAAAGCTCTAGATCAGTCAAGCTCAGGCTCTATGTAAACGTGAGATCAGCTACAGGAGCTCTCCCAGGCCTGTAATATCATGAAATTTAGACTAAACTACACCGCATTCAAGCTGTGATGCACCATTAGCCGCCTCGCAAGTCCCAGGTGCCGCTCACCTCTCCGTTGAGGCTAGAGATGGTGCTCGGGTCTCCGTGTGCGCTGCTGCTGGAGGGTGTTGGCGGAGCTCCGGCCTTCCCTGCGCCGCCGCCCCGCTTATTCTTCCTGCGCTTCGCTCCGCGTTTAGCGTCTGTAGGACTCATTTCTACCCCACGAAATACACAGACAGCGCTCCGTCTACAAACAGCGGGGTCTCGGGTGCAATGCCAGGCTCTGGCGCTGCGAATACGGGTAAAATTGAACTGTATTTGAAAGATATAATCTAAGAGCCTGCCGACTTGCTCACAGTATAGCAGACTTCAAATTCCAATATGGCCGACTCAACAGGAATTGGCCAATGGCGTTTACGCCATGACGCAATAGCGTATGACGCGCTTGGGGCTTATGGGTAATTGAGTTTTGGGGGACGCAACCTTATATTTATTATTTCTGCTTGGTTAGATGATGTGTCTGTGTTGGTGATGGAAGATTGTTAAAAACAATCCGATTCTGATTCTTAATTTCAATATGTTAGCATAAATAAATAATGCAGCTCTTTTGGTGTCTTGCTGTATTTTAAGTTCTCTCTCATCGCGCTTTGAGTCTACAGGTGCGTTGTTCTGTTTTTATTTATTTATTTATGCTTTGCTTTCTTTTCTTGCTAATACTTTTTAAATTACCGTTGCTGCCGGAGGCTAAGCTTTTATTACAGTCTAATAATTTTAGGCATTAGGTGGCGCTGATTAGCTTCTCTAACTTTTGGTAAGTAAAATACCAGGTGAAATATCCAGTTTAGAGGTCATTACCATACAAAATATTTGAAAGCTCATTCTTATCAGAATCCTGTATTTCATGTTATTTTTTAATTATGAAATTAACTTGGCGTCTGCTACAGATTTTAATTGTTTAAGTGAATCTGCCCTCACCTGTGCTACGTGAGTCAAATTTCACCCATCCCGAAAACCATTAAAAATGAATGAATTCCTCACTGCAGTGCAGCAGGTCTAAAGACTCCAAATGTTGTCCATTTTATTTTATTTTTATCTGTTCATTAAGCCTATTACGACAACAACGTTAGAATATATATAGACCTATTAGATTAATTATTAATGAAATAAAAATATGACAATTTTTGTGGTTAATGTTTTGCTTAATACTTTTGGCCTTTTCATAATATCCGGACACATAACAACATATTATGCTATAAACGAACGCTGTACAACTTCGAGATGCTATTTCGCTAACGTAAATAAATAAATAATTTGACTCATAATATGAAAAAGATAAACAAATGTAAGACCATAATTAGTAAAGACCACACATGAAAAACATAAATAAAAATAAAACAAAACAATAAAACAAAATAAATAAATAATTTGACTCAAAATATGAAAAAAATAAACAAATCTAAGGCCATAATTGGTAAAGAATACACATAAAGTCCAATTTTTAAAATAAAAATAAAATAAAATAAAATATTAATTAACATTTTAATATGACCACACATGAAAATAAATAATAATAATAATAATAATAAAACAAAATAAATAAATAGACTCATACTATGAAAAAAGATAAACAAATCAAAAATAAAATAAAACAATAATTAAAGAAAAGACAAAAAAAGCTTAAAGCTGCAATTTTGCTAAAATTAACGAAATGGGACAAAAATATGAAATAAAATAAATAATTTTTTGCAGTTGGAAACTTGTAATCTCTTAATTCCATGTAGTGTCACCCTTCAACCAACAGATGGCGATGTCGCAGCTGTTTTATCGCTAGACTTCAGAAATCAAAACTTTGAACTACTGTATTTGGTTGGTTTGTAGGTTTTCTGTGATCATACAGCATAATAAGAACAAGACAAGGATAAACAACAGCAAGAGAGTTTTATTGCATTACTTTGATTATGTGATGATAAAGAACACTAATAGAAAATGACAGCTATTAAACATGAAATCTAGCCTTCCAGAAATGATACTGAATATTGCCATATTTCTCAAAACCTCCAAAGCATGTCAAAAAAGCAGTGCATCATGTCATAGACCTTATTTAACAAACTCCATCACTCCCTGCAGGCTGACAGTTTCAGGATATCAGTGCCATGGTAAGCAAAGAGAGATAACAAGTACAGAAGTAGTACATGGAACAACAGATGACAAATCCAAGACTTTAGATTGTAATCTAATACTATTGCAACAGAGAAATCAAAATACCGTGCACTTAATGACTCTGGATTGTAAATGTCAAACTAGCCTATTCTAAAATACAATTTCACATTTTGTCTAATCTGTACAAATAAATTAGCAAAAGAACAAAACTATTAACAATCCCTATTTCCTGCTTTGCTGGCTCATATGAAGGCAACTCTAAACTACTGCAAAATGACCCCAGAACACAGTAGTGCTAGACACACCCTCTTAAGAAAACACACACCCACAATTGCGAAGTGCTTTCTTGTGTTTCTTCAGCAGAGTCAAAAAGTCAAGCAGTCTATTTTCAAACATACACTCAAAGAAAACGTACTTTCAAGTTTCAGCAGGACAAGTTTCTTGCCAGTTTCAAAGTCTTTTTCCAGTAGCATACTTAGATCCACCCTAAAAAGTGTTTCGCTATTCATAACCGGGACGTGAGCCGTTCCCGTCAGCAAATACAAAAGCAGAGCGGATCTTTCATATCCAAAGAACCTATATACAATCAAACACACGTGAAATTTTAAAACTCACTCTGGGTGCTGGAATCGGAAGCCAAACTGGAAGAAGAAGAAAGCAGGGAGACGAGCAGATGACCGTTACACAGACAGTACTGAATGTAAAGGCTGAATTACACTAAACTGATTTTTAAAAAGAGAATAGAATTTAAAATGCTAGGCATCATAAACTTGCTGACATTATAAATTGTTACAGGGAAAACTGGACAGCATATAATAAAAGACTAAGGATCACATTGGGTTGCCAAGTCCACTGTTTTCCAACGGAATTGCTGTTGCTGCAGGTTAAAGGGATAGTTCACTCAAAAATGAAAATCAATTACAGTTGCTGCAAAACATAGAGTTGATGTCAAAAGTTTACATACACCTTGCAGAATCTGTAAAATGTTCATACAAAATGCATGTTATTTTTTCTTTAGTACTGACCTGAATAACATATTTCACATAAAAGACGTTTCCATATAGTCCACAAGAGAAAATAGTACTTGACCCCGTTCAAAAGTTTACACACGCTTGATTCTTAATACTTGAATACAGCATTTTTGTTTAGTAATAGTTGGTCATGAGTCCCTTGTTTGTCCTGAACAGTTAAACTGGCTGCTGTTCTTCAAAAAAAATTCTATAGGTCCCACAAATAATTTGTTTTTTCAGCATTTTTGTGTAATTGAACCCTTTCCAACAATGACTGTATGATTTTGAGATCCATCTTTGGACAACTGAGGGACTCATATGCAACTATTATATTGCTTTAGAAGGGAAAACATTAAGAAGGGGGTGAAAACTTTTGAACAGAATAAATGTGCACATCTTTCTTATTTTGAAGAAAAAACGTTACCTTATTCAGAAAACAAAAAAGAAGAATCAAGTGTATGTAAACTTTTGAACGGGGTCATTTTTATAAATTCAACTATTATTTTCTGTTATGAACTACACGTAAACATCTTTTATTTGGGTCAGTACTAAATAAAAAATAACATGCGTTTTGTATGAACCCTCTTATTTTGGTAAAACAATTAGCATTTTGCAGTTTCTGCAAGGTGTATATAAACTATTGACCTCAACTGTATATGAATTTCCTTCTTTTGCTGAACATTAAAGATATTTTGAATAATGTGGGTAACAAAACAGTTGCTGGTCCCCACTGACTTCCATAGTATGGAAAAAAAATGTAGCCTACTGTGGAAGTCAGGACGGGACAAGAAACTCTTTGGCTACTTACATTCTTCAAAATATCTTCTTGAATATCCACTTGAGAGTGCATAAATGATGACAGAATTTTTGGGTGAACTTCACAAAGGTTTGATGTTAAGTTTTCTGAGGAATAGGAACTAGTAGGGAACATTTGAGCTCCTTTTTGGAAAACAGACTGTTATTACTTCTAGATGGTGACTTTCAAGTTGAACCTGTGTACAACACACAACAGTGACCGTTAAATATGTTTAATATGTAAAATATGTAAAATATGTAATTTGAGTTTTGATACTTGGGATAGGGTTACTGGGCTAGTTTTGAGGAGTCACTGGTATAGTTTTGTTTCGGAGACCTGGTAACCCTGCTTTCAGGTCTTTCCAAACACAACAAACTCACTCAGAAACTGCACCTCATTGCAAGGAGACACAAATTTAAACAATATGTTTGTTCTATAATCGGCTCAAATATCAACGCTTGATATTCTCTCAACTGGTGAAATCATAATCTATAACTAAAGAAATGGTAATCTGTGCTAATCATACACAATTTTCTGTGAAATCTGCAGACTGGCTCTTACTTTGGATAACAGACTTGTCCAGAATGTACAAATCTGGGAGAAAATCCAACCTGATCTCATGAAATACTTTTTTCTGCATGACGCAAAATACATACTGCCATGTACGTTTCGTTACATATTTAATGTGAAATGTCCACTGGGTGGCGCTAAAATATAGTTTTTTTTCCCCCCTGGAACAGATAACGTACGTTTTCACGGGATTCTGCATCCGTCCAATTTCGTTCCGGCTGAGCTACCGAGCAAGGTTGTTGCGTCCGGAAAGCAAAACATACAGAAAACATAACTGTATGAAAATGATTACAAGTTCTCGCTGTTTTACCGCCTCTATTGTTCATTTCTGTTGAAAACTGCATTGATATGTACTTATTGGTACGTATTTTGCGCCTTGCGAGAAAGTCCCCAGAGGTACGTTTTTGTCATGAGATCAGGTAGGGCAAATCATGAAGTGTACTCCAGCCTTTTAGCTAGTATGAAGTTTAAAAGATCCGCAGAGTTGCTATACATATATTTATATTTGACATTGTCTTCGTATTGTTTCCCCTAAGTATTATTATTCTTCCTTTGGCAGGCCCTTGCTGGCCTCTGCCTCAGCGGTGCATTCTGGGAAGTAGGGAGGTGGGGCAGAGTGAGGGGAGGGCAGAGGTGCTGATGGTGCATTGGGGGTTGTTGAGCCTAAAGGCTCAACGGGAGCAGCGTTCCTTGAGTCCTCCAATTGGACAGATGAGCGTCCCTTATGGGAGCGTCGTCTCTCTGGGTGGGTGGAGGAAGGGCTCTTTCCTGGAGGTGGGGGGCTGCGGTTCTGACGCCGACGGGAAAGCTGGATGGTTTCCTTATCTAGAGCTGTGTTCTACAGGAGAGACATAACATGTTAATGTTCACATGAGGTGCACCCACCCAGAAATGGAAAGGAAACTGAAAACAATTCAGTAGGGAAAGAGTAAGTGAGATGAAGGTATGATCTGGGAGGTCAAGAGAGAGAGATCAGTTCAATCTTAAAGAGACAGTGCACCCAAAAATAAAAAATACTGTCTTCATTTATTCATCCTCATGTTGTACCAGAAATAAATGACTGACTTTCTTCTGTTGAACACAAAATATATATACTATATATATTGATACTCAATGGAAACTGAAGTTAATGCGAATTTCACTAAGGTCCAAAGTTCGGGTAGTGAACACAGCCTTGAGAATTCAACCAACAGAACATTAATATGTCACACTGTGACCTCTTAGCTGGAAACCAATACAAACTTCAAATCTGCAGGATTGTAGTGAAGTAGATTGCGTATTTTAAAAAAGAACGTGTGACAGTATATCATGACTGTTACAGTGTCCATAGACATTTCACATAAAGTGTAGTGTGACTGGCTTTAAAGGCTCATTTTTCATTTGTACTAGCAAATGGTGTCCTTCTACTTTGCAACTGTTATACTTTCTGCTTATTTGTAGGGTGAAAACAATTTGTGCGGTTAAAAGTTATATTTTTGTTTTAAATACCCTCAAAAAATGCTGGGTTAAACACAACCCAGCACTGGGTGAAATATTGACTAACCCAGCAACTGAGTTGTTTTGACCCAATAGTTGGGTTAAACATTTAACTATTTTCTAAAAAAAAGTACTATATGGCTGGCTTACAATGAACCCAAAATAGGTTGTAAATTCACTAAATAATTACTAGAGGCAACAAGAATTTAAAAAATGTCTATGATTTAATTATTATTTATTTAATTTATTAATAAATATTCATTTATTGAACATACACTGCCAGTCGAAAGTTTTTAAACCGTAAGATTTGTAATGTTTTTTAAAGAAGTCTCTTCTGCTCACCAAGCCTGAATTTATTTGATCCAAAGTACAGCAAAAACAGTAACATTTTGAAATGTTTTTACTATTTAAAATAGCTGCCTTCTATTTGAATATATTTTAAAATGTAACTTATTCCTGTGGTTTTAAAGCTTAATTTTGAGCATCATTACTCCAGTCACACAATCCTTCAGCTGAGCAGAATTTTTTTCAGGTTTCTTTGATGAATAGAAAGTTTACAAGAACAGCATTTATCTGAAATAGAAATATTTTGTAACATTATAAAGGTCTTTATCATCACTTTTGATCAATTTAAAGCATCCTTGCTAAATAAAAGTATTAATTTCTATCATTTCTTTCCCAAAATAAATAAATAAACAACTCCAAGCTTTTGAATGGTACAGTGCATAATGTTGCAAAAGCTTTTTATTTCAGATAAAAGCTGATCTTTGGATTTTTCTAATTATCAAAGAATCCTAAAAAAAGGTTCTTAAACAGAAAATCAGCATATTAGAATGATTTCTGAAGGATCATGTGACACTGAAGACTGGCGTAATGATGCTGAAAATTTTGCTTTGATCACAGGAATAAATTACATTCTAAAATATATTCAAATGGAAAGCAGTTATTTTAAATAGTAAAAATATTTCTAAATATTACTGATTTTGCTGTATTTTAGATCGAATAAATGCAGGCTTGGTGAGCAGAAGAGAATTCTTAAAAAAAAAAACATTAAAAATCTTAACTGGTAGTGTATTAATAAATGTTAATTTTAGGTTAATTTTAAACAAAAATAAAAATAAAAACTTTTCTGCCTCTTGTTTTCCACTCCAACTGAAAAATGAAAACGAATCAGTATCATCATTTGTGTTCAGCAGAGGAAAGGCAGGCACAAAAACAACTTGAGGATGAGTAAATCAAGTTTTCATTTTCATGTATCCCTTTATGCAATAAAGCTGTTCTGTGTTTTCCCCATTGCTGTAAGAAGAAACATGTTCATACTAAGATATAAAAGACCATATGCATGACCTGGTTTCATTGAAAAGTCAATACTATTGATCACATCACAGGTGGGAGAAAACCACCGCAGTAAAAAAAAGACTGAAAATGGCAGAGAGTGAAAAAACACCACTGAAGTTCAAGACAGGATTATGATTCATGACTTAAGCTGCCAACTCTCCATGTCTTGTAGGAAAAAATGATAATCTTCAGTGATGTTACTATCACTTTCTCCCAGTAAAAGAGTGTATGTGTAAGGAAGACAGAGGCGGGGAGGGAGGAGCATAGCAGTTAGTGTTAGTACATACCATTGCCTTGGAGCTAGTCAAAGGATAGCAATGCCATGGGGAGAGCAGAAGCAGAGGACAGAGACTAGTCTTACTCACAGAGCACGTACAGCACTTCATACACAACACTAACATAACCTCTAACAAGCTGAGGGACATTGCACAAGGACTACTTCAGAAACACTCAGTTTGCCTGATTAAAGTAAAATATAGCCACTTAAAGAGGCAGTTCACTCTGAAATGAGCGTTCTGACACTAATATTCACCCTCACATGCTTCCAAACACACATGATGCTGTTTTTCTTATCCAAACAAGCTGTTAAGCTTCTATAAAAGGACAATGGACTCTATAAAAGCAAGTGAATATAGTCCATACAACTCTTCTGAAGCCATATAGTAACTTTTTGCACCTTGCATATTGCAGGTTTAAAGTAATGGCATATGGTTACAAAACATGAGAACAACGAATGTCATTTGTTATTACTGATATGAAACCATAGGCGCCTGATTATCAGCGTATAATAGCTTAAAACTTAGTGTGGTCATTGCAAACTCATTTTTTTATGGAAAATATTTATGTAACAGTTAAGAAAAAAAAATATTTTCTTTCAGTATATTTGGAATGACATGAAAGTGAGTAATTGGCAAAAGCTTCATTTTGGGGTGAGATATTGCTCTAATTGATCTATTTATTTTTTTTTTGTACGTTCCTCAGCTGTGGACAAAACCAGTTATTGAAAAAAAGTCTGACAAAACAAATAGGATGTGTCCGGACCCTATTAATAAATAAAAATGTACTAGCTGTAAAATAAAATAAAATAAAATAAAATAAAATAAAA
>JAHKKF010515781.1:0-12109 GCA_019740295.1 Labeo calbasu
GCTTTGTATGCACACCTCTCTCATTAACTTTCCTTTTTTCCTTTTTGCAAACAGCGAAGAGTTCTGGCCTACCAGGCAAGTTCTCTTTTGCAAGCAGCACGGGAGCAAAGATGACATTTGGTCCTGGGGGGTCTGAGGAGCCTTTTTCATTCACTCCAAGCGTGAGCTCCTCTACACCACCTCCTGAGCCATCTAAACTCCCTCAAGCTCCCAAAGCCCAAGGCAATGCTGGAGAAACTCTCGGCTCCTTTTCTGGCTTAAGAGTGGGCCAAAGTGAAGAAGTAAAGGAAGCTCCAAAGAGCACCTTGAGTTTCTCCTTTGTACAACCTGGCAATGGATCCACAGGATTTGCATTTGGTTCACCGCAAATCAAGTCTGCTGCAGAAACTGGAAGTTCATCAGAACCAACAGGCACTGCAGCAGAGGCTCCAAAGACCACTACAGCACAAGGATTTGGCACATCTACATTTGCCTTTAAACCACAGGAAGGAAATACTCCCTCAATAAAGCCAACTTTCACCATTCCCTCGACGTCTTCCTTTTCAACAGCTACCACTTCTTTTGGCAGTCTTCTGCGAGCACCTCTGTCAGAGACGCAGACTCTTCCCACAAAGCCCCTCCAGCCAGAGACAACGACTTCAATTGAGCTGGCTCCCTCCACTGATACTGAACCTAAGGAACCTCCAGCAGAACCCAGTCCTAAACCGCCAACCTTAAGTGCCATACCAGCCGTATCAGCCGTACCAGTCATTGAAGCCGCTGCTCCCACCAGTACCGAGCCCATTGCAGCTACTTTCAGCAAACCCCCAACTCCTCCAACTCTCGGGGTGTCGCCCACACCTCCTCCCTCAGTTACCCCACCATCCGAGACACCGGTGCCTGTTTCTGAGCCTCCTGCAGCAGAACCAGTCTCTGAACCTCTCCCCGAGACCACCAGCACTTCCACAGCCATTCCTGCACCCCAAGAGACACCAGCAACCACCTTGTCTTCAGCTCCAGTGTCCGACAAACCAGGCTCAATCTTTGCCCCACCTTCAAGTGGCACAGACAGTCTGACAGTAGGAGCCATTAGTCTTACCAATGTCGTTGCTACAGCGGCCTCCTCCGTCCCATCTGCAGCCATCACCACCAGCACAGCTCCAACACCAGCCCCAGTTTTCGGACAACCCACTTCAGTCGCTCAGACCACAGCGTTCGGATCTACAGCCTTCGGTGCTAATTCTGCCACCTCTGGCTTTGCCAAACCTGCCTTTGGACAGAATCCCAGTGCAGGTTTCGGCCAGCCTGCAGCCTCTGGCTCTGTTAGCAGCTTCACTTTTTGTCAGTCGGCATTTAGTGCAAGTTCCGGTTTTGGGCAGCCAGCTGCAGCTGCCACCACATCGGCCACCAGCAGCGGAGGAGGAGCACTGTTTGGATCCTCTAGCGCTAACAGTGCCAGTTCCTTCTCCTTTGGAGCCAGCGGCACCAGCTCCGCACCCAGCACTGGCACTGGCACTGGCACTGGGCTCTTTGGCCAGAGCAGCGCTCCTGTCTTCGGACAGCCCACCCCAGGCTTTGGCCAGGGATCAGTGTTTGGGAGCAACACCACCACAGCGTCTTCCTCTGCTTTCGGCTTCGGACAGCCATCAGGTGGGTTTTTAGGAAGCGCATTTGCCAGTGTGCTCTGTTTTTAAAAAATTCCAACGTGAAAGAGTAGGATGTAGAAATTATACATGAAGACATCATCAGAGTTTATATCTGGACTGTGAACTTTTATCCCAGCACTTCTGTGATTATTTGAATGTTTGTAATACAAAAATAACGAACTGTGTGGCTGAAAAGACTGAAACTGTTCATATATATCATTCATATAGCCTACATGACAGTGGCTCTCTTTAGGTCAGCTGCAGCACAAACACAGATTTGAATGTTCAAATCACACTAGTATGATCGTATACTGCACGGATCTTTAACAGTCTGTTAAATTAAAATGCTTTGTCATATTGGTGGTGGCGGCACATCTATTGCAACATGTTTAGCTTATCACAAATATTACACATTGCTTTTTCGACTACTGATCGCAAGTGTAGCCATACTTTGGAGCGCTTAGATTAGCGAGCAAGGTCCTGGCAGATCGCTAGGTTGTGTCCTCACAGATGGAAAAAAAAAAAAAAAAAAAAGAACCGCATATAGGAATCGATAGGCAGAATCGAAATTTTAATTTCACAAGAAGTATCCGATTCCTGACCTTAAGTATCCAATTCTGGAATCGGAATCGATTTTTCGATACCTAACCCTAAACCTAAAGCCTGGCTCACACTACAGGATTTTTAAAATCCTAACCGATTATGAAATCTGCTTGCATCGCACACATAAGGAGAATCTTTGCAGATTATCTTCCTTGAAATCTTAAACATGCACACACTACAAGATTTGAAAATCGTGGCACATCACACACTACAAGATATTATTAAGATTATTATACATTAGGGTGCGCCTCACGTGATCTTACGCAACAGATCGTCATTTCAAAACTGGGACCATTCACTCCAGAGCTTTCCTTACTCCATGTGGTCGTGGTGTGTTTTCAACATTTTATACAGACAGTCTTACTACAAAAACATAAGAAGCAGTTTCCTCCATCTTCACTATCCAACGAACTGTACAGCAGCTATTTTGCGGTCGCATATTGGCTGTTGTGAAAGTACTGGCGTAATCATAGCCGTGATCATCCCGATTTAAAATCCTGAATATCAAACATGTTTGATATGATCGGGGCGACCCCGATTTGTGTAAGAGCAGATCGGAAGGTGCAAGATTCGATCTGTGAATGTCTCGCATTACCAGATAATCCGTGCCGAACATCGGGACCAATCGAGGTGCTCGACAAGATTTTTGGTCCGATTCTCGAGATGGAAAAAACGGTCCAAAAGTGTGAGCCCGGCTTAAGAATCATTTTCTATCATAACACATCAGCATTCATGATGTGTGTTTTCTGTCAGCTGTTTAGAAGCAGAAATTATTTGCAAATTAATTGCTATTGATTAAATTGGTCAAGGTGGTTTGCAAAAAGCTGTCAAGTTGTTTGTGATTCAGTTGGATTCATTCAAACAGTTCATTCGTGCAGTGAAGCAGTTTTTTTTATATCATAACGAGTTACTTTATAAGACTGAAAACAATAATAGTGCTAAATGAGATGCTATTTACAGTCACAAATGTCATTGATCGTGCCAGCAGTGAAGCAGCTCTTTGTGTGTGCAGCTTGTGTAAGAGCAGCAATCTGTACTGAAAGTAAAGGCAGTTTATATAAATATAGCCTTAACAGTAACAAAAGTCTATCAAAATATGGAGACACCTTTGATTGAGTGGGTGGGGGTTTGCCTTAGTACTGAGAAGGCTAGAAATGACTGATACTGACTAGAAGTGAGACATGAGCCTTCACCCGATAAGTACTCTTAACCCCAGAGGGACTGTCCCACATTTATACATGAGTCTGATGTAATGTAGATTACAGAACAGAGCTTTTCTGTGTTCTCTGTGAAGCCGGCAGCACGTTCAGTAGGCTGAGTATTTAATTAATTTAATTGATACCTTTTGCAATTTAATCATCACACAGGCCTTATAGTGAAATCCGTATGGTTATGCAGCCCTACCTATGTAGTTGCATAAACAAAAGCTGCTTTTCCACCATTGTGCTAAACAGCTGGCATGGTTACGGTTTCTCTTTACACTATGGTGCTGTGAAAGCAGAGTAAGAATGTACATAACGAATACATTTGCATTAATGCGTTTGGTAGATGCTTTTATCCAAAGCGACTAGGGCTGTCATGATTCCTTGATTCAGTTCGAGTACTGTTTAAAAAAAAAAAAAAAAAAAACTCGATTGCATTTTACCCGTGCTGAGTAACCTTCAAAATACTGGATTGGTGCATTCCCAGGATAAGAATCCATGAAACGCATTATTAGACCATTTTTCAAGGCTGCATGATATATTAAAACCACTTAAAAGTCATAATAAAGCATAATGCTATTGTGAATTCACAAACGCTACAATTCAAATAAATATTTTTATTTAACATGCGTGTAGGTTAAGTATGTGTCTTAGAGACCTGCTCTGCCCCGTTCTCAGTAAATGCTGGTCCAGTATTTACTGTAGCCTTCATCTGACAATGCAACATGCACCATTTCATCAGATTAGTAAGGTAAATCATTTATAAACTTACACAAACACAGAAGAAAACATCAATATCCTTCTCAATATGCTAACTGTTGATCACGATCGCAAAATAAAAGCTCAAACCCTCACTCTGAGTTTACACGTTTTGATGTCCACACATATTTAAGAACAGTGACTGCCGCATTTCTGTTGTAAAAAAAAAATATCTAAAAGAAAAGCCAATGTTAAACAAGGATTAGATCACATTATAAAATGCAGTCATTTGTTATAATGTACGTTAGCTCTATTGTTTATAATACATTATGTATTTTAGCATTTTTGTTCAATAAAACCTCATTTGCTTTTGAAGCTTTATTTGAACTAATTATCGCGTCGTTGCTGTTATATTTTTATTTTAAATCATTGTAAGGGTTATTGTTCGCTTGGAGCTGTTTTTATTACTAAAGAACATTGAATATAATAATCTGATTACTCGATTAATTGTTAAAGTAGTAGACCGTTTACTCAATAACCAAAATAATTAGTGACAACCCTAAAACCGCCTTACATTAATTTCAAGGTACCCCTTTGATCAGTTATTGCATTCCCTGGGAATTGAACCCGTGACCTTGCTAACGCCATGCTCTGCTGTTTTAGCTACAGGAATGCATCAGTTGTTGACTTGATGATGCCGTGATACTGTATGTAAACTATGCAAGGAATCACAGGCAATGAAATGAGAACCACAGCTTATGAATTGCCAAAAAAAGCAAAACAGAGGAGCTCCTGGCTTAAGTGTTTAAGCACTATGTTCATTTACACATGAACAGCTTATGATCCAGTGTTTTCAGTATCTCAGAACGGCTCGGTTCACACTAAATATTGCTCCATATGAACACATATCTGGGTCACTTATAAAGTGCATTCAAAAATGCAGCATGTGCCAACGTCTTCCAAAATTTGTATCAATTACGTGTCTGCTTTTTTTGCTAAAATGGAAGTTCAGTGTCTTAACATTTAAAAATAAATCAGTTAAGGCAGGCATAAATATTTCTGTAAAATACTAATTGCAATAACTTATTTTAAAATACAATAGTAGTATTTCTAGTAATATTTTTCCATATTGGTTTGATTCATTTATTTTTAGAATTTAATCAAATGATATTATTATTATTATTATCTTCATCATCATAATCATGCATGCAGTCCTGTTAATTATGTTCTTTAAAAAAGTGTGAATGTGGGAATATAGATATAAAAAAATGTATCCTCATTTTAAAGCTGATATTTAAAAAAAAATCCTGGGATTGGATCTTTGTCACCTTTTTTTGACCTTACCTTCCGTGCTCATATTGTACAACAATGGTAATTGTTGAAGACAGACACTAGTTATATTAAACGTGTGGACATCTAGCATATATGTTCACAGGGAGTAGTTGAGTGTTGTTCATGTGTCATGAGCGTGTCAGGGCCGTGGATGTGATCGTCCAGCACTGGAATGTGCAGCAGTCTCAGGCGTGTCCTCAGGCCAGGATTACTCCCATTCCTCTGAATTCTCGGAGATCCTGAGACTTCCACATTATAAACAGCTGAGTCTCTGATTTCTGACCTCTGAGCTTCAGTGACACTGTAGGATGCCCTGTTCACACCCGTTTACTCTTTGCTTGTTTAGAGCCACATAAAACTCTAAAGAATGTGCTGATTGAAATGATGCAGATGTATCTGTCCGGTTCAGACTGCATATTGTGTTCTGGATAATCAATGACATTTGAGATGAACTGTGCATTACTGAATCAGTCAAACGGATAGAGGAGCACAAAGAGAACTTTGAAAGTCAATGTTTCAGTCTCAAAATGCAAATTATTCAAATGCACATTTTCTATGTTACTTGCACAAATTCTGATACACTAATATAAAAACATTAGTGCAAATCACTGCACGTTTGTTTAATTCTGCATTTGATTGTTGATAGTAAAATACATATGCAGTGTTTACAGTTTCATAGGTGATCGTGCATTCATTTATTAATATTTGGGAGTGATTTCATGCCGTGCTGCAGTTTAGAGTTGTTGACTGCATATCATGTTCTGAAGTTTTGCATAATCAGTGACATTTGAGATCAACTGCCGTTTGTTGTTTTTTTCATCTGTGCATTACTGAACCAGCCTGAAGAGAGTGTTGAAAGCCAATGCTTCAGTCAGACAATCAAGACTTAAAATCCAAGCAAATCACATAGGATTGTCAATGAATGCATGCATTCCACTCGATCCACAAATGTGCAGCATCCTTGTTGCAAGCACTATTAGAAACGAAACGAAACATCTCTATTTGTGCAATTCACAGTACATTTAATTCTGCATTTATTTAAAAGATATTTGGTTATGGATAATAAGATGCATTTGCAATGTTTATTTGTGCATGCATGCAATGCTTCTGAGACTGACTCATCCAGTGTTAAAGAATAAGCATTGTATGTTTGATCTTTTAATATCTTTGTGTGTTTTTTATTCAGTGTTCGGCAGCAGCTCCTCCAACTCATCAGTGTTTGGACAGCAGGCCGGCGGTGCCAGCGTTTTTGGACAGGTACAGTCCTTACAAAACACATCATCAGCTCTTCACCTGTTAAAGCAGACTGGTTATATAGCTGGATGTGTGTTTGAGCCTCAGATGAGGTTTCATCAGCATGCAATGGAGGCTGGAGCTGCTACGTGCCAGATAAAAGTTTCAGAGTTTCTCTTTGCTGCAGGCTTCTGAAACAAGACGTGCTGTCAGTCTGCTGAAGGACTGCTTTGAGTCACCCGAATTACATATTGGCTGCATATTCCATTTTTTTTAGAAGCAAATTTCAGGTTTTCACTCTTGGTTTTGCCTTCATCGCCAGCCAGTGAGACCTGAAACAGCAGACTGGTTTTGGCATGGTCTAAAAATCTTTTAACCAAAGCAGTATATGATATTTAGTAGTTTATTTATATTCATAAATCAGATCAAACACTTTTTCCACACAGTAGTATAGTTGATATACCAATTGCAGGGTGTTTTTTGTGGTTGAAAACCTGAAACTTATGTACAGATGTGATTGATTTTGTGATCAGGCTCAGTCCAGTGGAAGTCTGTTCGGGTCAAACACTGGAAATGCTTCATCAGGATCAGGGTTTTTCAGTGGTCTTGGAGGAAAACCCAGTGAAGATGCTGCCAACAAAAACCCATTTGGATCACCAGCCCCAGGTGGATTCGGTCAACCCGTTAATACAGGTGAGCACACTTGAAATAAATTGAATATTAGCTGAAATAAATTATTAAAAATAAAAAAAAACTTCAGTTTTAACTTTATGTACTAAAATAACTAAAACTGAAATTTAAAAAAAAAATGAATAAAAAATACTTTTAAAGAAAAAAAAAAATTCTGTGTGATTGTTCTGTGTTTTAAGCACAGGAAAGTGTCTCTCCTCTGCATTTTGCTGAAGTTCTTGTGTGGTTTGTTTCCGGCAGGTCCTTCTAACCTATTTGGGAACAGCGGAGCAAAGGGCTTTAGTTTCGGCAGCAGTTCATTTGGTGAACAGAAACCCAGTGGTTCGTTCAGCTCCGGTGCAGGGTCTGTGGCTGCACAGGGCTTCGGGTCGTTTTCTACACCCACCAAACCAGGTCAAACACACACGATATGATGCGATCTAATACATAAATGAGGAAGTGGACATTTTAATGCCCAGGACTATTATTGTTGTTTCGTTTGTTTTGTTTTTTTTTTGCTTTTATTATTTTTTGTGTTTTATTATTTAATTGTATCATTTATTTATTTTTTTTTTTGTTTTGGGTTTTATTTTTTTTTTTTTTTTTTTGTTAATTTGTATTGCTTTTTTCTTTTATCTTTATTATTACTTTATTATTTTTTGTTTCATTTTATCATTTATTTTATTTTTCTTTTATTGTTGTTGTTTATTTTATTGTTTTTAAATTATTTTTATTACTTTTGTTTTATCTGCATTATTACTTTATTTTTTATTTAATTTTATCATTTACTCTTTTGCTTTTAATTTGATTTTTTGCTGTTCTATGTATTTTATTTGTTTTTATTATAATTGTATTATTATTGTTGTTGTTGTTGTTATTATTACCTCAGTTTTTGATAATGAAGATCTAGTCACATTTGTCTTTTAGATTCAGCTTGAATCTTTTACTGAAAGCAGGCATTTACTTTAATGTTGGCGATCCAGAAAATGTAATTCAATGACATGACTCACTGAATTATTTAGCTGGCTGTAATTTCAGAGCGCTTAGTGAGCGACGCTCTTTCCTGAACAATGGCAGTTTGCTTCCTGTTCTCCAGTCTGAACTGATGCTGATCTGTGTACTTCTGGTCTGTTTAGCAGCTGGTTTTGGGAGCGCGCCTGTCTTCGGCAGTCCTCCTACTTTCGGCGGATCTCCAGCATTCGGCGGGTCCGCTGGGTTTGGCTCCGCCCCTTCCTTCAGCAGCCCGCTGGGCTCCACCTCGGGGAAGGTGTTCGGTGAGGGAACCACAGCCTCCAACGTCGGGGGATTCGGGTGAGTCTCACTGGTGGAGCAGTCTATAAAACTGCTGCCTTGTCCAGCATAATACAGTGATTTAATGTGAAGGACCCTACCACAGCCGTCATGAAAAACACAACAGAATCACAGAATCCTGTCATACAAGGAAGAACATTTGAAACATCAATAGTAGACAGTTCATAGGGTGCAACAGAGTTAAATCTTAAACCAACATGTATCACCATACTTCACCAGTGACTTAATCACAGTATATCAAGACATTGCAAGTTTTCTGAAATCAGGGTTCGTACAGGGTGCTTAAAGTGCTTGAAGTATTTAAATTTGACTTTTTGAAATTTAAGGCCTGGAAAACCCTTGAAAATAGCAGTATTCCTGAAGAGGTACTTTAAAAGTGCTTGAATTATTGATAGACAATGTATCTATGAAAGAGGTGTTTAATTTTGTCAATAAGCACATATTTCTTCACAGAAAATTCACGTAATTTAAAAAACGCTCCATCGGATCGTGTATCGCAAATCATTTGTTTCAGATCAGAACAGGTTTGTGAATCATTTTGCAATTTTTAAATGATTCAAATCAAATAATTCGCGATACACAATTTGAAGTCTCGATCTAAGTCAAATGATTCGCAATCTGCGCTCCGAGTCCTGATCTGAAATTATGGTTCACAAATCACTTTATTCAAATTCAGAGCATGGATCAAAACTTTGGAGCACTAATAATTTTTTATTTTAAACAGTAAAAAACATCAGACCGTTAAGGCAGTACAGTTATTTTTAAAAAAATATAGAAATAAAATGAGATTCCAGGACTTTAAGCACTATTTTTGTGATTATCCACTATCTGTACGAACCCTGTGAAATGTTGTGTTTAAAATTTCCAAATTTGGTGTTCTCTTATTAAATATGCATGCATTTGCATATATTTCCAGGACAGAAATCTGAACATTGGTTCAAAATTCTTGTTTGATTTGGCATATTAGCGTTTTCCAGAGGGGATTTTGGATTTTTTATTTTATCACTCGTAATTCAGAAAATACAAGGGATGCACCAAAACCGAAAATTCAGGATGCACTTTGGTGAAAACCGAATCCAAAAATGACTTAATGTCAATATTTTAATTTTTCTTTTTTTTTTTCTAATAACAGTGAAGTTAGTGTTTGTTTATTTTATTTATTTATTTTATAATAAAAATTCTGGAAAAACGCATTATGAGAAACTAAATTTGGTGACACTATAGTGTGTAACATTGTAGTTGTTGACTATTTTTCTAGTAATCCTTTTTAGGTTTTGCACTTTGCAGACTTTCCCTTTGGACTTGTCACTTAGCTGCCTGCGCATAAAGATCAATGTGTGCAGAGGAAGGTTCAATTTGAGGAAAATTAGGTTGTAGCGCATTCTCTATGTTACTGCAGTTGCAAAAGTGGTGTTATTTCTGCAGTACCAATGTTTTGCTTACAGTAGTGTTAGGTGATAAGCTCAATTTTCCTATCGTCAGCCTGTGAGTTTGCAGATACACGATATTATCGTGCTAATTTATTTAATTATTTGCTTGCTTAGTTTCATTGCCGTCAAATGAACTAACACCAGCATAAGGCAAAAAGCAGCCTGATGTTTTCAGTATGACTGTTTAACATGATGAAAATTAATAGAAACATTGTAAGTTACAAATGCTTACAATCACTTAGTTATTCAAAAAGCAGCTACAGAAAATGAGCAAAGAACATTTACGTTATCAAAGAACATTATCACTGACTAGCCTAGCCTAGTCTAGCACGAGTTTATGCACTTTAAAAAACACTCCCGGTACCATAAGTGAATGCAATAGTTACATCATTGTAATTTCTTACCCCTTATTTACAGTGCACGTCTGCGGCGCGAAGAGGGGGCATTCCCTTCAGAACGAGTTACTGTGCCCCTCTTTTCCATCCTCTCCCCTCCGTGCTGAACGGGATCGATTTTGAAAGTGAAAGTAAAACCGGAAAAATAACGCGCATAAGAAAGCGATTGCACACTTTCAGTGTCACCAACTGCACGCAATCACAAATTGCATGCTTCCCACCCGAAACGCCCCCTCCCGCTCACCATGATTTGTGCCTTTGAGTGTATACCAGCCACCTCGCAGCAAGTATCTGAAGCGGCTCTCTGCACTGCATCGCTAAAGTTAGGCGCCTAGTCTGTATTTTTGACGGATAATAATACTAATCGTCTTGCTATAGTCAGAGGCATCAGCAAAAGGCAATATCTCTGGCTATTGTCGATACGCGATACTATCGTCAATCGGCACAACCCTAGCTTACAGTTTATTGATCTGGGAAATTTGAATCTGCGAATACGTTGCCAACTTTACTGAACTTGTTTATAGATGGTTTATCAAACCTGTCTTGGAAAAGTGCTTCGACACCGTACTCCCTCTTGAAATTTTCACTGAACAGACACTTCAGAGTATTTCCATACAGCTGACATGATGCCCTTTTCTGGGTAAGGCTGTGATAACAGCTAGAGCAAGAGTGAAATCTGAGTGCTGAGCACGGAGGCATATATTTTCAGTTTGTATTTTCACCTTTTTTTTTTTTTTTTTTTCAGCCAAACACTGATGCCATTTTTGGTGGCTGAAAATTAGGTGCATCCCTGGAAAATACTGTCAACAGACAGAAAACAAATACATTTCCACCATATTTTTAGGAATGAAATGTTGTGAAAATCAGTACGCATTATAAATGAACAAACCCCTCAGTAAAAGCCTTCAGAATATAGAGAGGAATAAAATGAAACAATTTGATGTAAGTGCTGCAAAAGTGAAGAAACAAACTCACCGCCCTTTCAACATTTTCAATGTATTTTGGTGTTTTCTTTTTAACTAGTTTGAAAGAACAACATGAAGACATGTTATGAAAACGAAATAGACCAAAATCGCTCAGTGCATGAAAACACACTGGATGAAAGTGTTACAGTGCAGTGAAGCTGATTGAATGGGATCAGAGCTGCGTTTCATTGTTCCTGTTAGACAGCAGGATAGATGAATGTGCATGTATTTTGTTTCTTGAGTTGGTCAGATGATGTTGACCAGCCGTTTGTCACGACGTGTGTGCAGACGCTCAGAACGAGGAAATTAAATGTTGGATTATTGTTTTTTTCATCTGGTGCAGCGGGTCACATGAGCGTGTTTGTCAGGAATGATGCAGGATGTAGGTTATGCAGAGATTATGTGTGTGTGTGTGTGTTGGAGATTACAGGCCGTGAGAGAGATCGGGAGTCTCCCGTCAGAGATCAGCAGACTCAAGTGTGTGCGGCTGCTGTATGTTCAGCTTCTCAACACAATTATCAGTGTGTGATTTGCATGGAGATAAAGTGAAACACAAACATGATTATATTTCTGATGGACTGAAGTAGAATGATTTTGATTTACTATGCTCAGAGCAGCTTATTGAATTATGACACAAATGGTATT
>JAHKKF010515782.1:0-18097 GCA_019740295.1 Labeo calbasu
AACGATGTTACAGTATCCACTGTAGTTGTCCGCTAGTAAAAACATAGTTTTATCCAGTCATTATCCGTGTATTGCCATTATATCGTGTTTACTACAGTTCAGTTAATGGACCAAGAGGCTCTGGCTGGTGTGACTGAGTGGAGGCGGGGCTAATTTGCGTATTCATAGATCCGCTCATAGTAAATGAGGCAAGGGGGGTAGAGTTACATTCAAGCTGTTTTAAGGCATGACAAAATTATTTTCACAAGAAAATACATTTAAATATGTAATTTTAATAATCAAAGATGAGTTTTAAGGTATCAAATTTTTGACTACAGTGGGACTGTCACGGAAGTGCATTATAGGTATTATTCGCTTGTTAAGTCTGACCTCACGCGTCACCACTTTCGTGTCCAAACGCTTTATCAGACGCCATGAGAAAACAACAAACAGTGCTTATGTACACTTTTATATACTACCAAAAAAATTATGATCCTCCCCTTTAACTCCATACTGAAATCCCAGATAGCCAGACATTGAAAATATACATATAAATAAATAAATATAAAAATTATTAGTGTTTGGGATGCTGTGAGCACGGAGACTGTAGAGTAAACTGCAAGTTTGTAAATGTTTAGCTTAAATGTTTAATATAAATAAACAGTGCTCAGAAACGGCTGTTGTCAAGTAAACGGTACTTGTTGGTGCATTGGTTGGACGCATTACATCATCACTTAATAAGCCAATAGGTATTATAATTATAATGTACAGTATACAGGGCTGCATTTTGACACAAATTTCACGATTTGATTCGATTCTGATTCTGATTCACAATCTTTGATTTTCTCAAGGAAAAAAAATCTTGTAACTAATGCTGTAAAATATATATGAGTCAGTTGGTACAACTTTACTGTAATATTGAAGGTTAAAACTAACTGATTTGCATACAAACACTTACAATAATAAAGTTGCAATTATATAATTATGTTTCGATCGGTTGTTTACATTAAAAAAATACAATTTAAATACTTTTTATTCTCAAACGCTCGTCTTGCCTTGCAGTCCTTGAACTCTATGTACTCTGGCTCAAGACAGTTAGGGTATGTTGAAAAACTCAGAACGTATTTTCTCCTCAATTTCCTTCATTTCAAAATCATCCTACATCATTGCAGAAGTTCCGACCCAGTCTTTGCAAATTGAACATGCAAACAAGATCAAACACCCTTAACAAAAAAGCTAAAACAGCGATATAGGAAGTTCAAAATCGGAGCACCATAGCAGTCCATTATATGGAGAAAAATGCTGAAATGTTTTGCTCAAATAACATAATTCCTTTACGACTGAAGAAAGAAAGACATGAGCATCGTGGATGACAAGGGGGTGTGTAAATTATTTGTAAATTGTTGTTCTGGAAGTGGACTTCTCCTTTAACTTTACAGTCATGAAAAGTATTTCAAGAAGTCAAGAATAAACAGCTTTCTCTAACCTAACTTCTCTAATTATTTTGAAAATATTATGAAACATTTATGATTATTCATTCATTCATTCATTCATTCATTCTCCTATTCTTCCTTCATCTGGCTTAAGCAGTAGTTTAAGATCTAACAAAGCGAAGCAAAATGATTAGGAATATAAATAATTCAAGAAGAATATTTGTCACTTGATTTCTTGTGATTTAAGTTACTGATGTTTTGAAAATACAGTAAGTGGAAAAATACTTCCAAGGTCAAAGTTCAGAGTAAAAAGAGGCTGTTCAGATGTGCGCATTATTCATTTTTCTTTAATCATTATTATTTTTTATTTTTTTTGGTTTTTGGTTTTTACTTTTCGTGTAAAAGATTTACTTTGAAAAACAATTGTCTAATGTTATAAATGATTGATTATATTATAAAAATCAGTCTTTTATGAGAATTTGTCACAAGTCTTATAAACCTTCATTCCTGTAATAAAATAAAATAATGAAATAAATAAAAACGTCAAGTAGTCCTTTATGATTAGTCATAATGTCAAGATTCCACGAATAGTACAGTATAAATAAGTTTGTCTTACATCCTATTAAAATATGTTGCTAAAAAACTACACATCTTTGTTGTTGAGCCACACATCCAAGCGAGAGGTCTGCTGTATGTATTTTCATGCAAACCTGACTCTTAACAGCATCCCTCTATTCTCCACACCCGTGGTCTCTCTTCCCGCCCAGAGGGATATCACTGCCTTCAGAATGACCATCCCCTCCGGAGAGGTTTTTTCTTCTCTTTCTCTCCCGCGTCCCACTCGTCCGTGTCTGTCTCGCTGTCTTTCTGCCCTCACGCTGCGTTCTGGCCTCGGATCCTGTCCATTAAGCTGTTTCCAGCAGCTCTGTAATATGAAGGAATGGAGTGCCCTCGGCACCCTGACATTCTGACTGTGTCATCATTAACCTGCCCGTCTGTGTATCTGCCCTCCGCGGGGCTTGCGTTTGCTGCATGGCTGAGGCGAGCGCTGGAATGGCACAAATTATGTGCTTTTTATTAGACGTTGGGGTTATCCTATTAAAGGGAAGGTAGAGTGGGGTGGGATACGATATTCAGCGTAAAGCACTGAAAAGCTCTCTGAATGCCGTCTAGAGATAATCCCTACCTTCAACAACGCAGACGTGCGCTTTTCGAAGCCATTTTCCCATGCACTTATACACACACTGATCCAAGAGCACCAAACTGCTTTCTGAATGTGCTGTAGATAAGCAATATAATTATTGACATTATCTCAGCTAAGCATTGTAGATTTTGTCAGCTTGCATATTTTAATAATAATCTAAGACTTGATATACTGGAGACATGGTAAAAGAAAAAAGATATTGGGCTGCGTAAGTTATTAGAAATTTTACGCAATGGTAAATATGGTAAAAACATCATAAATATGGCCAAAATGTTTAATAAATAGATTTAATTATAAATATATTTCCTTTTAGAGCTTTGTGAAGTATACCAGGAGAATGCTAACAATTAAGGCAAGAGAATGCAAAAGTGATTAATGGTCTTTGTATTGTTGTATTCATTATCTGATCCTTACATTTGTTTTATAAAGCTTTTTTTATTTTATCTGACAGATTAAATACAGCATGTAATTATTATTAATAAATATCCTTTTTTGTGTTTTGTCCACCTTAATTTTACTTTATTTTATTTGAATGTTTATTTTGAAATACATTTAGTTCTGGGTTATAGTAGATAATAATAATAATAATAATAATAATAATAATAATAATAATAATAAATGTCCGTACTGTCACGGGTCGTGCATGGGAAGGAGTCGCAGGGACGAGGAGAAATAATATAAACGTGCTTTATTAAGATAATCCAAAACAACCAGAACCAGAACAAATGGGAACAGAGATAAAACCACACGTCAACACGACGGAAACAAACATATAGCAACATTAAGAACGGACAATGGAAAAGGAACTGAATCGAACTTATATAAGAAAGCTGATGAGACAAAGACAGGTGTGAACAATTAACCAATGACGTAATAACTAGAAACGGAACAGGAAAGACCAAATAAAGACACAGGAGGGAAAAACTAAAAACCAAACAAAACAGTCCACAGGGGTGTGACATTACTCCCCCCTCTCGTAAGGCGCGTCTCGCGGTGGGCACCCTGGAGGCTCGTGCACAGGACACAGGAGGGAAAAACCAAACAAAACAGTCCACAGGGGTGTGACACATACAAGTGTTTTATTTTACTTTTACTTGTATCTAGACTCACTTTATTTAATTTTATTATTTTATTTAATTTAATTTTATTTATTTTATTTATTTCAATACATGTTATTTTACCTTTCATTTAGTTTTCATTTATTGTTAATAATAATAATAATAATAATAATAAATGTCCTTAAAAATGTTTATGTATCTAGGCTCACTTTATTGTATTTTTAATTTAATGTAGTTTAGTTTAGTTTTATTTTATTTATTTTATTTTATTTGATTTTAGTTTATTTTATTTTAATAAATGTTATTTTAACATTGATTTAGTATAATATTAATAATAGTAATAATAGTAAATGTCCTTACAAATTCTTTTATTTTACTTTAACTTGTATCTAGGCTCACTTTATTTATTTTATTTTATTTTATTTTATTTCAATAAATGTTATTTTAACATTAATTTAATTCTCATTTATAGTGAATAATCGTCATCATCATCATCATCATCATAAATGTCCTTACAAATGTTTAGGTTCACTTTAGGCAAAGTGTCCTTACGCTCACTTTGTTGTATTTTTATTATTTATTTATTTATTTTTTATTTTATTTTTTTTTTTTTTTTTATTTCAATAAATGTTATTTTAACATTGATTTAGTATAATAACAACATTGATATAATATAATAATAATAGTAATAATAGTAAATGTCCTTACAAATGTTTAGGTTCACTTTAGGCAAAGTGTCCTTACGCTCACTTTGTTGTATTTTTATTATTTATTTATTTATTTTTTATTTTATTTTATTTTTTTTTTTTATTTCAATAAATGTTATTTTAACATTGATTTAGTATAATAACAACATTGATTTAATATAATAATAATAGTAATAATAGTAAATGTCCCAATTATTTTACTTTACTTTAAATTGTCTCTAGGCTCACTTTATTGTATTTTATTTTTCTTTATTTTATTTTATTTTATTTTAACTATTTCTAAGTTCTTTTTTATTTTACATTTGTGCTTTAGAAGCTATTTTATCTGACATGCTTCTATATGCTTCTATACTTTCCTCGGTTGTATTTCCTATTGAAACAAGAGGATGAGGTGGAACTAATGAAGTGCTTATCCTTCTAAAAATAGCCACAATAATTAATTGATAAACACAGTGATGAGGATGTATACAGTTTTTTTTTTTTTTTTAGAGATCGATCTTTCTGCAGATTTTTACAGGAACAGATTCGGTGTGGGCCTAGTTATAATAAAATTTCTATTTGACTGTAAATAATTGACCTTTAAATGCACACATACACACACACACACACACACACAATGGCTTATGACCATTAGCCTACTGGAATGCTAGACATTCCTGGTAATGCCCCTTAAGAGAGGAGGGGGAATATGGGATATAAATTATGTAAAGCCTTCTCCCGAGATCCCGCCGTTTCACTTCTGACTGCGTTACTGTATACTCTGTGTTGTTTCCCGTCAGACAATAACACCTAATGTTGCAGACCGATATTCGCCTCAGTAAAAGGCTTTTCCCAGAGTTCCCTCCTACTGTAAGACAAAGGCTGATGTCGTAGCTTGTTTGCAACAATAAAGCAAAGTCCCCTTGTAAAGAGAAGAGTTGGCCGTCCCTGTTCCCCGGGTTAGCATTAGCATTGTTTTCCTGCGGTTAAAGAGCTGCCTTTGTGCTCTCGGCTACAGGCTTTAGTCTGAGGAGAGACAATTAAAGGTGTGATACGTGCACTGAGAGCCAAATCCAAAATGGAGGACTCAACCTGACTAATTAGTGGTAATTGCTGTATAGGCAAAGCAATTTGCTTGTTTTCTCTTCAGCACTGTAAGTCATACATCTAAAGACATGGCTTTCCTTTCAGAGCTTTGTGAAAGATACCAGGAGAATGATAACACACAAGATTGCTTTAGAGGCAGCAGTGATTAATGGGCTTTTGTGTACATTGTCTGATCCTCACATTTGTGTTTTAGAAATATAAAATTTTAGATACGGCAAATTGCTTTCTGTTTTCTGTCCTGTGTTGCATTTCCTATTGAAACAAGAAGATATACTCGCCCCTTTTTCTTTAAAATAGCGAGTACAATGTCACAGCCATAAAAGATGATTTGCTTATTTTATTTTATTTGAGGATAATTTGTGTTTTGTTTTTGTTATTTGTTTTGTGTCATTTTTTTGGTTTTGTGTCATTACATTTTGTTTTGTTTTGGCAATTTATTTAAATTTCATAAGAAGTCTTTAAAATAAATAGCTGACAGCAGATGTTTGATGTTTAAACTTTAACAGATATATTAGCAGTGTGATTCAGAAATTTGATTCTCTTGTTGTCACCTGGTTTTATGACCATTTTTATTTTATTTTATCTTTGAATTATGTTATTCAAAGATCATTTGTGTTGTGTTTTGTTTTGTTTTTTGGATTTTTGTTTTGTTGCATTGCATTCGGTTTCGTTTTTTTTATTTGTTATGTGTCTATATTTTTTGTTTCATTGCATTGCGTTCGGTTTTGTTTTGTGTCATATTAGGTTTTGTTATGTTTTGCATTTTTGTATTTTATATTTCATTTTATTTTATTCAAAGATCATTTGTGTTTGTTTAGTTTTGTGTCATTTATGTTTTGTTTTGTTTGGTTTCGTTTTGTGTCATTTCGTTTAGTTTCATTACGTTTTGCATTTTATTTTATTCAAAGATCATTTGTGTTTTGTTTTGTGTCATTTTGTTTTGTTTTCGTTACATTCCATGTCGTTCCATGTCATTTTGTTTTGCGTTTTATTTTATTTTATTCAAAGTTTAAAGATTGTTTAGTTTAGTTTAGTTTAGTTTAGTTGTGTCATTTCGTTTTGTTTAGTTTTGTGTCATTATGTTTTGTTTTGTTGTGTTCGGTTTCGTTTTGTGTCATTTCGTTTATTTTTATTAAGTTTTGCATTTATTTTACTCATATATCATTTGTGTTTAGTTTTTTGGCTTTGTTTTGTGTCATTATGTTTTGTTTTGTAAGGTTTTGCATTTTCTATTTTATTTTATGCAGTATTATTATTATTATTATTATTCAGTTGGGGAGGGGACAGTGGAGATGAGACAAGAAGTGAGTGTGAAAGAGGGGGGGTGGGATCGGGAAAGGTCCATGAGGCGGGACTTGAACTCGGGACACCCGAGGCGCAACTGCGCTATATGTCGATGCACTGTTCACAATACTGTCGGTGCTGATGTTTTACTTTATTTGATTCAAAGATCATTTGTGTTTTGTTTTGTGTCATTACATTTCATTTTTTACATTTTGCATTTTATTTTATGTTTTATTTTATTTTATTGATAATATTTTCATTTTATTTACTGTTTAGGGATCAAGCTGTAATGTAATGTGTGTAATGGATGCCACTACTATCAGAACACAAGAAAATAAAGAGCATGGATTTGTTGTAGGTTGTACCAGACCATTAAAGTGCCTTGAAAATGTTAAGGAGAAAAAAATATTGTTTTTTTTATTCAGATCTGTTTGATGGGAATCACAATAACCTCATTATACTTATTTTCAGTGGAAAGCTAAGTCTCGGGTGAAGCATTTAACATTGACCCCGTCAGGGCTTTGTTCTATTTATATAACCAATGAAAAAGACATGTTTGCCTAGAAAAGCATAGCTGAGCACCGGAAATCAATGAAAAATACTTACCGCTCCCATGGGCCACTTGTAATTATAAATGATAATGGCAGCTGCCTTTTCTTGCATCTGGAGATGGAGCAGTCAATTCCAATTACACGGAGGAGCTTGGAACTCCAGTATTTCACAAACTTGACATGACCCGTAAGCAGGGTCAGAAATGAACAGGGGCATGGGGCAAAATGGCACCTAAATAAACAAAAAAGCAGTATTGCATCACTGTAGTTTTATTTTAATTTTAAAATAAGTAGCCCCTGACATCTAACAGCGGATGTTTGATGTTTAAACTTCATTGGTCATGCTGACAGATGTATTAGCAGTGATTCATAGATTTGATTCTCTTGTTGTCACCTGGTTTTATGACCGTTATTCTTGCTTAACGGTCACTGTCACGTTTGATTTTAGGTCATTACAAATCATGTGCCCCATCTCACCATTTCATCATTAACCCACCCTGAGGTTTTTACGTCCAAGCAGAAAGTGATAAAGCTTGGTAATAGAGACTGACAGGGTCACAGCCTTGATCATGGATACATGGCTCTATTTCACAGTGTACGCTACCAGAATTCAGCCCCTCACATCAAAGGCACCTGAGGGCAGCATTCATGGCCAAACGGCTCATAGACCTGCTCTTAAATGATATACGTTTATGTTTAAATGACCAAAATAAATGAATAAAAGAGTGAGGGTTTTGATTCAGTGAGGTTGGGCCAACCAGTGAGAGAGGCATTCCCGTCAGTGAGAGAGGAAATGAACAAACCTGCAGGGCAGAGATAGGAGCCATTTGTCTCTGGCTGTTAGGCCTGCGTGGATCATGGAATTGCAGTACGCTGCCTCTCAAGGATGATACTAGGCCGTGTATGAAATAGGAAATCGTATTTTCAAACCCATTTTTGGAATCAAAGACTTTAATTAACTTGGACATCTTAAATTTGAGAAAATTAAATAAGAGGAAAATTAGAGTATCTGAGACCACCAGTAAAACATTTAGTGGTTTCAGAGGTTTGTGATCCAGTTAAGGTCAGTTTATTGCCACAGTACTGCCAGTAGAGCCTTGTGATAAAATAAATAATATATATATATATATATATATATATAAAAAAAATGAAGAAAAAAAAACCTAAATGAATAGTAGTAATGTATCATCATGGATTATAATAATACGCTACTGCTGTACACTTTTTATTTTATATTTTGACATGCATTTAATTCTTGGTTATAGTAAAGTATTAATAATAATAATAAATGTCCTTACAGTATTTTTCATTTTATTTTAACTTGAATCTAGGCTCTCTTAATTTTACTTTTATTTTATATAATAATATATAATAACAATAATAATAATGTCCTGAGAACGTTTTTATTTTATTTTATTTTTTATTTTATTTTAAGTTTTCTTTGTTAATTATAGTGAATAAGTAGCTTAATATGAACCATAAAATTGCTTTATTTTATTTTAATGTGGATTTAGTTCTCATTAAAAAAAAAAAAAGACTGAAATAAAATAATTGAGAATCATGATTCTAACAATACCCTACTACTGTTCTTTTTTTTTTTTTTTTGACAAGCATTTAATTTTTGGTTATAGTGAAGTGTTATTAATAATAAGATTAATAATAATAATCACAAATGTCCTTACAATATTGTTTTATTTAATTACTCTTTTTATATTATTTTAGTCTCTTTTTTGCTTTATTTTAATTTAATGTGGGTAATGTTCTCATTTATAGTGAATAATAATATTAATAATAATAATAATGTCCTGACAATGTTTTTATTATTTTATTTTATTTTAATTTATTTATTTTATTTATTGTACATGCTTTTAAGTTTTCTTTGTTAATTATAGTGAATAAGTAACTTAATATGAACCATAAAATTGTTGTTTTTTATTTTAATGTGGATTTGTGGATTTAGTTCTCATTTATGGTGAATATTAATATTATTGATAATAATAATATTAATAATAATAATAACAATGATGTTCTGACAATGTTTATTTTATTTTATTATTTTATTTTATTAAGTTTTCTTTGTTCATTATAGTGAATAAGTAACTTAATATGAACCATAAAATGGCTTTATTGTATTTTAATGTGGATTTAGTTCTCATTTATGGTGAAAAATAATAATAATAACCATAATGTTCTGTCTATTTTATTTTATTTTATTTTATTTTACATGCTTTTAAGTTTTCTTTCTTAATTATAATTAATAAGTAACTTAATATGAACCATAAAATCACTTAATTGTTAATTTAGTTCTTATTTATGGTGAATAATAATACTAATACTATAAGGTTCTATCTGCATTCTGAGCAGTTTTGAGATATTGAGCTTCAAAGTTTTTGTGATCCATAGACTTCTGTAGATAGAACCCTTTTTGGCCCAAAATGTACACAGCTTACAAAAGAAACATCACATAATGTAAGTAAGTTGTCACAGAATAAGAATATGTGAATAACTCAATTTTGACAAAAAAAAGTCAGATAGAATTTTGAATGAATTATGTCTTGACAGCATTATTTTATTTTATTTAGTTTTCATTGTTAATTATAGTGAATAACTAACTTAATATGAACCATAACATTTTCATATGACAGTCTTGTTGCAGTCAAATTAAACCACATATATCACAATGCGTTAATCACTGAATGTATATTTTTAGTGGTAAGGTTTGAGCTGCTGCCCTTTTAATCGCTAATGTTAAAGTGCCCTCCATCCCCCCTGCAAAAGAAAGCCGATTTCAGCTGAGGGGACGCCCATGCCCCAGCTGAGGTCTGCGCACACCACTGGTTGTTCCCATTTCTCCACTTAGAGATGTGTGACAGCGAGTGACTCCACATCTTCACACCCCAGATGTGTGTAATGGCAACATCCCAACATCTGAAAGCCCAGATCAAACCACAACAAAGATGAGAGCGTACCCTCCACACGCTGCACACTTGAACCTGATAGCACAGCCATCACCTCCACTTTGTTAGAGAGAAGATGTACAGTGGGTTATTTGTATGTGTGTGTGCACGTGGGGGGTGTTATCCCAGACGTGCTATCATACAGGGAAGCCTGTCAGCCCGGGCCAGTAAATCTGTCAGAGATTATGTGCAGATGATGGATTCCTCTTTATGGCCTGTTGATCTGGCTGGAATATTTACACGATGCCATTACAGGGATGATGCGCATGAGAGGCTGATGCTGTGGTCTCGCTTATTTAGGCCTGCCTGTCTGTCAGCTTAGTGTGCGCTCTCTTTTATTCTTCTCTTTTTCTCTCTCTCACTCTCTTCATCTACCCCCAGCCCTCCCTCTCTGACTACCTCAGTTTGTGTGTGTGCGTGTGTTTCCTGTGAGCGCCTGGGTTTTCTTTGCAGTCGAGATCTGTTAGTCCATTGTCATCTCAGAAGTCTCATGTTCAGTGATTGTGAGAGCACTCAATGCTTATCTCAGAAACACAATACATGTGCAAAAGATCTTTCATTATTTTCAGCCTAGCCAAGTTTCTCATAGCAAATTTTTTGCTCTCTACAAAAAGCAGCCTGTTCCTGAGGGGTATTGTGTTTTTTTTTTTTTGTTGCGAGTTGTCTCGTATTCATGTCAAGCCATTTTTCACATTTGTGCTGGACTTAAAGAAAACAGCTGGCTTACAGAGCTCCGTCTCATACTCTTGAGCACAGCTGTGAAAGTGTGAAAAAAGAGAGAGAGGTGAAATACAAATATTACACTTGATATTAAAGGAGATGTGTAATTTTTTTCAATGTACATTTTTGGATGTAATTTTTTTTGTTTTTGCTGTCCTAGATTAACCCTGTAAAACTTTACATGAAATAATAGTCATTTAGCTTTTGAAATGGCATTATATATATATATATATATGTGTGTTCATTTGGAGGAGGAAAAAACATCTTATTCAGAGGCCTACATTGAACAACGATATGCAGTTTTATGCAGTTGCTGATATTTACATGGTCAAATATTATGATGAAATTCTTAAATTCTCAGTAATTGTTTGTTTTGATATATACAGTTGAGGTCATAAGTTTACATACACCTTTCAGAATCTGCAAAATGTAAATTTTTTTACCAAAATAAGAGGGATTATACAAAAAGCATTTTAATTTTAATTAGTACTGACCTGAATAAGATATTTCACATAGAAGAAGTTTACAATCCACAAGAGAAACTAATACTTGAATTTATAAAAATGAATGACTTTGTTCAAAACTTTACATACACTTGATTCTTTTTTTTTTAGTGATAGTTGTGCATGGGTCCCTTGTTTGTCCTGAACAGTTAAAATGCTCTCTGTTCCTCAGAAAAGTCCTTCAGGTCCTTCAGGTTTTTTTCTGCATTGTTGTGCATTTGAACCCTTTCCAACAATGACTGTATGATTTTGAGATCCACCTTTTCACACTGAGGACAACTGAGGGACTTATATGCAGATATTACAGAAGGTTCAAACGCTCACTGATGCTTCAGAAGGAAACACAATGCATTAAAAGCCGGGGCGTGAAAACTTTTGGAATTTGAAGATCAGGGTAAATTTGCCTTTAAATTTAATTTTGTTTTCTGGGAAAAATGTAAGTGTCTTCTGTAGCTTCTGAAGGGCAGCACTAAATGAAAAATGTGATATTTAGGCAAAGTAAGAAAAATGTACACATCTTCACTCTCTTCAAAAGTTTTCACCCCCGGCTCTAAATGCATCGTTTTTCCTTCTGGAGCATCAGTGAGTGTTTGACCCTTCTGTAATAGTTGCATACGAGTCCCTCACTTGTCCTCAGTGTGAAAAGATGGATCACAAAATCATTCAATCATTTTTGGAAAGGGTTCAAAGTGTTTGTAAACTTTTGAACGGGGGATTTTTTATAAATTCAGCTATAATTTTCTCTTGTGGACTATATGTAAATGTCTTTTATGCGAATGACCTTATTCAGGTTAGTACAAAAAAAATAACATACATTTTGTATGATCCCTCTTATTTTACAAATACAAAAACCTGTGTATCACAACCTGGAGGTTGGTGTTATAAAAGTGGAATTATAATAGGCCTATGACAGTCCTAGTCAGAAGACAGAAGGCATGTAGTAGATTGTATATAACAGGTTTTACAGTAAGGTTTTGATAATGTTGGTAATTTAGAGACCTTACAATTTTGCATATTAAATATGACACCATAAGCTTTATAAGGTTAATTTATATATTGATAACAGTATGTATTTGTATATTGACGTCACTAGAAGTTTAAACACTGTACCTCTGTGTCACTATTTAAACATTGCTCTATTTGTTTAGGCCATACCAACACATTGACTTCTGGCTCAAACACTGGAGGAATTTCGGGGGCGAGACTGTCTGTTTGTCCATATAGTGGAGGACAGAGGGCAGAGTTGTGTACCATTCAAAACTAATATCAACATAATGAATACATTTTACAAAAACAAAGTCTGCCAAAGGTTTGAATTCAAGCTGCAACAGATATTTTTATTTAACATTTAAAGCAGGGACTTGGTTTTATGGAGTGATTGTTGACTGGAGTTTGAAGCGGAAGTACATCAGCTTGCACGTTTTCACTAGAAGATCCAGTTATGACATTGTGTTAAAAAATTACAAGGTCAAATTACAAGATCAAACATATACATAGATAAATTATTCACAGTAAGATTTACAACATGTATTTAGAAAATGTATAGGGTAAATTTTCATCTCATGCCAACTTTAAAAAGCCTTGTGGTCAGAAAGAATGAGTTTTTTGTGGACTCGAATGAAAGAACACTTCATTTCCCACAATGCATCACTTGTGTTGAATTTATTTGATTTATAGTTCTAAATTCCTCTTTCTTCATTCCAGTTCGAATTCTCATTCAACCTTCTGAGGGTTGTGGCCAATTCAATTCAAATTCACATACAGTGGGGAGTCAGTTCTTTAGTTTTTCTGAATTTTGCCCAGTCTTGCTGGCACTGATGAATAGATTGCAAAAATAATGATCAAATTTGTTTCACAAACACTCCCTGAAACCTCACTCATTATTTTTGCAATCCCATTCATGCCAAAACACATGCTTTATAAAAGAAGACAAGTGTTGGAAATGACATGAGAGTGAGTGAATGATTAAAAAATATATATTTTTTGGGTGAACTGGCCCCTGCTCAAGCACTTACAGTCTATATTGCTGACTTATATTTGGAATATAAGTCTATATTCCAAAAATACATGCCTGCCTTGTGCGTAAGCAAATATAGGGCTGTACCTAAACAAGCTTGTCACGGCCTTAAAATAAAACAGAGATGCAAAAGCAGCATCCAGAGGCAGAGAAAAAGTGTTTCTCTGTGGAATTTTTACAGCAGGTCTGAATATCCCCTCACATAAAGCAGGCTCAAGGCCGACATCAGTCTCCTCTCTCACTCTCACTGCCCATCAACAACTCTACCGCCGCTGTCAGACGCAACACTAAATACCAGACATCCCCGCTGACCTGCCAGCAGCACTTCTAGGCTAGGGAGGAGGAATGGGTTGGCTTTAGTCCTAACTCAGGAGAGGTCGCCCTTCAGAGATGGAAAAGCATTAACCACTTACATTTTCAAACAAAGAAAAATTACACCAGCGTTTGCTTTGACAAGTTTCTAGAAACAAACTTGGCCTTTTTTGTTTCATGTCACTGGTGCAGAACAATTAGAAAAGAGTGGAAGGGAGTAGAAAGTCAATATTTTTTTGCCTGGCTAAATATATACCAGCATTTCTGCCTATTTAAACTCAAATGTTATGCTGTGCTGTGAGAAATAGCAACTGCTGAAGTTTGTAACGTGAGCCGCCGCTTGACATTACCTGTTACCTGTTATCACAAACAAGCCACAAAATGCAGCTTTATTCTTGTTCCAGTGCCTCGTCCTCTAATATTTGCTCCCGACGCCATGACATTCGCTCCAAAGGTCATTTCTGCAGGCTTCTGCAGTTTAAACAATGCTCCGTTTGATAATCATTCACAGTCAAAAAGTCACAGAGTGGCTCTTGTGGAAAACAGCTTTTGAAGTGACCAAATTTAGCATTTGCTCCAGCAGCTTTTCTTTTAAGTGAAAGTTCACCCAGAAATGATAATTCTGTCATCATTTACTCAACTCATGTTGTTCCAAACCTGTATGACTTCTTGGTTTTATGAAACACAAAAGACGATATTTTGAAGAATGTCCAAGCTGTTCCTTTCCACACAATAAAAGTGAATGGTGACTAGTAGCTGGTCCCCATTTACTTTCATTGTACGGAAAAGAGCAGCTTGGACACTCAGCAGGGTTGGGAAGATGTAAGGATCACTAAATAATGACTAATCGTTTTTATTTTTGGATGAAATGTGTCTTTAAGGCTGCAGAAGCATGTTTTAAGTGTCTGCTTGAACATTGCTTTGTCTCCTTTCGTCATCGCAGTGTGACCAACACACCTCCGAAGAATGCTGGGATAAGCTTTTACAAGTGCTGCAGCCATCAGGCCTGTGAGATGAATTTGCTTTCGCAGCTTTTGTGTGAGCTTTTTTGGTGTTTGTCCAGTATAAAGCCAACAAAGGGATTTGGCAGAATATAGTGTCCTAGATACTATATCCTGTTTGATTCATTTGTTTGCTCCTGTGTGTTTTCTTAATAGATCAGGTTTTTTGTGGATGTCTGTACCTTCTGCACTTTGTCCATCAGCAATTTTGTCATCTGCTGCTGTTTTATTGTTTGCAGGGCCAGGTTTTACATGTAGCAGTAGTGAGAGATGGAAATATCTCAACCACAGCAATTTGTTGGCTGACATTTGGCTATTTTATGCAGAATTTGGGCCTATTAACAGAAGTGCCTAGTGTCAGCTCTAATATCTGGTTTGTTACTTCATACCTTCACACCTTAACACCGTCCCAGATGTATGTGACTTTCATTTTTCAGATAACACAGAATACATGTAATGCAATTGGATGGAAAAAGTTGACACAAAACAAATGTGACCCTGGACCACAAAACCAGTCGTAAGTTCCACGGGTATATTTGTAGCAGAACCCAAAGTATGTGTCAAAATTATCGATTTTTCTTTTATGCCAAAATCATTGGGATATTAAGTAAAGATCACGTTCCATGAAGATATTTTGTAGATGTCCTACCGTAAATATATCAAAACCTAATTTTTGATTAGTAATATGCATTGCTAAGAACTTAATTTGGACAACTTTTCTCAATATTTAGATTTTTTGCACCCTCAGATTCCAGATTTTCAAATAGTCTCAGCCTAATATTGTCCTATCCTAACAAACCACACATTAATAAAAAAAAGCTGATGAAAAGTTGAATAAATCTTTCAAAAAGTTGACCTCTATAACTGGTGTTGTGGTCCTGAGTGGATGAATGAGTTTGTTCTAAAGCTAAACAGTAAGTTTTACCTATTGTTTTGTTTCAGAAGACATTGATTAATTTCCTGGGTTTGTATGGGTGACCGTAGTGTTTGCTTTGCATGGTTTTTAAAGCGTCAACTGAGGGTCCCATTCACTTGCATTATATGGATTCACAGAGATGGATTATTATTCTAAAAATCTTAATTTGTATTCCACAGAAAAAAAAAACATATACATCATGGATGTCATGAGGGTGAGTAAACAACAAGAGAGTTTTTTGTTTTGGTTGGATTTCCTCTGCAATGAATAGTCCACATTTTCTGTAATCAAATGTCATTTTTGTAAAACGGACAGTTGAGAGTCAAAATGATGATAGAATGAGATCCATTAGAAACTTTTGACTATAAATTCTATATTAAATGTTCTATATCAAAGATCCTACATTGCCAGACAGCAGCAAACAGCCTAAAATTAATTTAACAAACTGTTAATTAGTTTAGTGTATAATAATAATAATTTGCTTCTATCATTTACAATGATCAATTTTAAATTTGGCTGTTTTATGTTCATATTTGTTTATGCTATAATTATTGAATTTTATTATCAGTCATTTATGATTACTGGCCATAACATATAAAAAAAACACTTGTCAGACATAAATCTTAAATTTTAGTGCATCCCTAATACATAATATATATATATTATTTATTATATTATATTATTATTATATATATATACATATACCAGTGTCTTTGTGAGCTTGTTTGCATGCACCAGTCCATCTGTCGGTCTGGTAGGAGTAAACAGTGTGTTTACCTTGAAGTTCAGGGTCATGGAGAGCACACTCTCAGCGTATTTTGATCACTAGAGACATCCTGCTCTCAGCAGAGTTGGTTTTAAGATGTCTGCACACATCCCAGAGGCCCAACTTGAGGCTCATTTAAGTGTACGTTAAGAGTGGCGACCGTTCACATGGCATCTTTTATGGTGAACCACATCCACTGAACGCCCGTTTGAAGAAAATATAATGGAAAAAAAATCACCTTGAGCTTTCAATCTCCCACACACATTTGTTTTCTTCGTTTTTATATTTAGTGCCTCATAAACTCGTCTTACTAATACAGAGGGAATTTTTTCCTCCCTCTCCGAGGTGTCGTTTGTGTCGAATGTAGGAAACTAAGCTTTACAGAATTCTTCGGAGGGATTGTTTTGACCCTTTGACAGGCTGGCCTGTGTCTGGTTTCCTTTGTTATAATTTTCTGGTCCAACAGCCAGTTGAGTGTTGTTTTCCTCGTGTCTCTCTAGGGTTTTACGGGAATAAATGAGAGCTCTCAAGCTCCAGCTTAACAAGGTTGTCTGGAGTGCCAGCGTGAGAGGAGGGGGTTTAGAGTTCTCCACCCACAGAACACTCCTCTGAGGGTTTTGCCATCAGCTGCTGTCTCAAAGCCTTTTAAAAAGCCTGTGTTTTTTTTTTTTCCTGGTGGGACCATTTGTGTTATGGAGTTGATGTTAAGCACTGAATTTACCTTGATGGAATCCTCTTTGATGAAAAGCAAAGTATAGAATAGAGGCAGATGTGTGTAGATGCTAAGTGCTGTCACTGCAGCAGAGGCCTTGTCTGGGTCAAGTGCTTGGGCACAGTGGTGTTCAATAAGTGCTTAGAGACACAATACTACATTGCAGTACATTAGACAGTGAGCTGTCATAATAGCTGTGATAACAGGCTGATGCAGTATCCAGAGTACTGAAATTATGAACTAAAGCAATGTTAAATTGTGGTACAAATGCACACTTTTATGCTCGATCATAATTTTTTTATTAAAACTAGCAAAACTATTTCAGTTTTGTTTGTAGGTCTTCAAGCGCATAGTGCTGAAACCCTATTGTAATTGTTAGAATGGTCACGGATCATCAGTCTCCACGTAAAACTGATCGTGCAGACCAAACCGTAAGTCGTGGAGACTTAAAACTTGGAGGGATGGAACTGTAGTACTCAGACCACCTACAACGTGACCAAGGCTTGCCCCAATCGGCCTGAGGGGGCGCTACAGTGAACAAAAGTATGGAATCGCTCATAACTCCTAAACCGTCAGTCGGAGGCTCAAGCGTCTTATGTTGTTGCCGGTCAAAATCGTAGACTGTAAAAAATATGGACGTAGTGTCCGTGACGTCACCCATAGGTTTCTGAAGAGCATTTTTGAAGCTTTTAGTGGGTGGGAGTCGGCCGTCACTATCTTGGAATCACGTCACTGCACGTCACTCCCGGATAATCAAAAATGAGCAAATAGGCGGGATGTGGGTGGAGCTGGTTGCTGAAACCACGCCCGCCTAGTCACTCAAGTGGCCACGCCCTAAATTATGCAGAACTTTAAGGCTTAATATAAATTAAACGGATGAGTTATAAAAAA
>JAHKKF010515784.1:0-10987 GCA_019740295.1 Labeo calbasu
ATCAAAATGGCAAGATCCACTAGAGATTTGCTTTTGTTACATTTCAATTGACATTGCGTTTTTCTAGTTGCAAAGTTTAAAAACCAGGCTGCCCAAATTCGGCCCTGGTCCTTGGTTTAGCTCCAACTTGCCTCAGCACACCTGCCAGGGGGGTTTCTAGTATGCCTAGTAAGAGCTTATATTAGCTGGTTCAGGTGTGTCTAATTGGGGCTGGAGCTGAACTCTGTAGGACACTGGCCCTCCAGGACCGAGTTTTGGCACCCCGGGTTAAAACAATGTTAAGATACTGACAAACAGTAGTGTCAAACAGTTTCATTGGACTCGGACTCGACTCGGCCTTGAATCCGACTCGGCCCATTTTGGACTCGGACTCGACTTAGGTGGACTCGAACCCAACACTAATAAATTGTATTATTTTTATGAAAATAACCAATTGTTTTGCTAGATAAGACCCTTCTTCCTCAGCTGGGATCATTTACAACCACACTTGGGATCGTTTGAAGCCGCATTTAAACTGCATTTTGTCAGTTCAAATCGGGGCACCATATCAGTCCGTTACATGAAGAGAAAAATCCTGAAATATTACCCTAAAAAAAAAAAAAAAAAAAAAAACATAATTTCTTTATGGCTGAAGAAAGAAAGACATGAATATCTTGGATGACAAGGGGTGATTACATTATCTGTCAAGTTTTGTTCTGGAAGTGGACTTCTCCTTTAATACCGCTTCATAACGTGTTTTTGCATTTTCATGTGGATGAGATTTCTTTTTTTAAAAGGAGGAAAAACTCAGTTCATAAAAATACCCATGTGCGTGTGGACTAGGCCTTAGAACATCCTGCAATCTCATTTGGATGTTGTGGGTGTTGTGACATCACAAGGGCAAAATCCACATATCACTGCTCAAGGGCAAGCTAAATAGAATCCATTATAATGACATTCAAAGGCAATGTTTATACTGGCATAGTACATAGATGCCCTGTTCTGTTTCTGGCTTTGTCTACATGCTTGAGCTACGTCTGACAATAGGAATGTGCACTTTGACACATCCAGTTAAGATGGTGTGTTTTTGTTTGTGCACAGCCTTCCAACCTTAGATTAGATAGCTATTTTTAACCTATTGCATTAGAGGGTTAAATGTTTGTTGATTTTGTGTTTGCCAAAATGAAGTGAAGGTTTTTTTTTGTTTTGTTCTTTTGCAAATGTGCTATTTTTTTGTAAAAAAAAAAAAAAAAAACAGGAAACAGGAAACATGGAACATTTATTTGATTAAATAAACAAATAAAAAAAAAAAGCCTGTGAGCCCTTTTAAAGGGGTCATTGGATGCTAAGTTCACTTTTACATGTTGTTTGAACACTAATGTGTGTTGGTAGTGTATGTACAAATCTACCCTATAATAATAAAATCCATGCAGTGGTTTTTAATTAATCTGTAAAAAAAAATATTCCCTTTTTCAAATCGAGCCATTCTCAGATGCCTGTTGTTGTGGCGTCACACCGACAGAGGTCGCTTTCACGATAGTTGATTGACATGAGCAACTTACCTCAGATCAGTTGTAACAGTCCAACCTCCATGTTTTGTTGCTGGAGCAGGGATGTAAGTTAGACAAGAATTGAGCGATTGAGGTGTTGTGCTGCTGAATGTAATAATGAACATAGTGGTCGTCATTTACTCCCAACATCTGAGCTGCTGAAGATGCAGCGGATTACATTTGTTTGTGAAGGGAATGCGCCTCCCGATCTACATATATCCGTCTATGTTCGTGCAAATCATTCGTGATCCAGCTTCACCTACAGCTGAAGTGAGTATAAGGGTTTTTTTGTGAATCTTTGCAATTGTTTTTCCTAATAATGTGCTAGTTAGCAAATTTAGCAGCTAAACGCGGCTAGAGTAAACAGGCTCGTCACTCCACAGAGAGAAGAGAGGGGCGGGGCGAGCAGAGCTCATAAACATTTAAAGCAGCCTCGACCAGAATTGGATGATTTTTGCAGAGCTGATTTTGGCAAGGTAAAAAGGGTGTTGTTTTACAAAACCATTGAAAATTTTTAACCAAAGTATATTATAGACTTTTCATTAAGACCCTAAAGAATCATATCAACTTGTGGAAAATTGGCATCCGATGACCCCTTTAACTTTGGACACAGCAGTTTCTGTAAGATGACAAAGTATTGCATTGCATGTGAGCTGTGGCTAGTTGGGTGTGCGTGTGTAGTAAAAAGAACTGGCAGAAGTTTCCACCTTACTGGTGAAAATATATGCTAATATTGACCATTTAAAACTGAAGATTATTAGTTAAAAATTAGAAAATCAATTACTGAACATAAGAAGTACATAAAAATCAGTGTTCAAAACTCTGCTTAGCCTGATAAGCAATTATAAGCTTATAATTATTCAGTGCATCATCCAAAAAGGCATTTGAGAAATCATTAAAACAAAACTTCATTCAGAGAAGTGTTTCAGCAAGATTTTTCCCCAAAGAACACTATCACACCTCAACTAACAGATGGCCTCTAGTAGGCATTTGTACTGTAGTTTTATTTATGCATGCTCATTTTCCCTATTTTATATTCATATTGCATTTTACATTACTAATGTAATAACGAAGTTGAATATAACTGACTCTGCGACCCTACAGCTAATAAGTGATTTGGTAAACTGATGGATGTTAAATAAATTTAGCAAATCTCAAAATGAATATACTTTTTACTATTACTATACTTTACTAATTACTATACTTCTTTTCTGTCCAAATTCACTTAGCATTTAAAATTATTTAGTTTTGAGTTTTAGACAAAATATTATGCATAGTAGAAGTTGTAATAATAGTCCATGGGTGTGCCAAAATTTCACCATATACTTCTATTATATCTCATAAAGTTCCAGACACAAGAAAATGTTTCAGATCAAATATATGTTGGTGTCACAGACCCATTTAATTTATTTCTTTAATGGAACAAAGAAGATGGCTAAAAACACCTTTTTGGATATCTGACTGTCACAAAGTACAACAAAAGCAGTCGGCAAAACCAGTCTATTTGAAATGTTCACTATGTTCATGGTCTTCTGAAACCACATGACATGATCTAACACACTACACACAACTGTACATTCACAAGCAAATGTTCCGGTAGGACTATTTTCATCTGGGTGGAGGTTGATTCTCCTGGAAACTATTCCTTTGGGCTGGTCACATGGCTTCCATAACCCTAAACAACCCCAGACTACTACAACACTATGACATACATATCCAACATAGCTAGTATATTTCCCTTCGAGGTTGAGTTTTGTCAGGACATCACTATGAGATCAGTTATGAACAATACATTCACAAAGACATGAGCTGATATACACTTTATGACACATTTTTCTTTTAACATAAACAAATGTAAATGCAAACCTTGTTTTAAGACAGGGATTATATTCACTGGATTAAGACTATGGTTACATAATATTGTGATTGTAAATCTACCCCTTCTCAAACTTCTTTGTAATCTGGTTGACTAGACTAAAAATGTGTGCACAGTCCAGAATTTACTTTTAAACATGATTGAACGTGTCCAACAGTAGGTAGATAGATAGATAGATAGATAGATAGATAGATATTTTTTGTTTGTTTTCAGTTACACTACGGCAATGATCTTCAATACAGTTTCAATAAGGAAAAATGATAAGCTGAAGTGAATAAAGATGGTGGAGTCATGAAAGACCAGAAAATCTCAGATGTTGATTTTATTGCACACAATTGCTCATGAACAATACAAACACAAATGTGAGACTCATTTCACTGACACCAACATCAATGCTTGAACATGATTATGTTTAGATCTTATGAAAGTAATATGTCAATTCAGAATCTCCTGTCATTGAACCCTGACAAAAGCACAACGGTGTGAGAAAATACTCATTGTTTAGGCTCTTTGACCTAAAGCATGAAGGGTGATGTTAAAAAGTGACTTGTGCAACAAGTCATGAACAAGTGATATCACTCATGATGGACTTCAATTCAATTCTTCAAAGTTTACAGAAGGACAAAAGTAGATCTTGCATTGTGGATGGAGCTTTGTGTGTTTGCTAGAAGTAAAAATAAGTAACAAAAGACCTGGGTCTCATTCTTCATGTTGCTTTATACAGTCAAGATTATGCTTACCAGATCTTTTAATAGCAGTGATTCCTCTAGCTGTTTTTTTTAATCACACAGATTTGGTTAGCATATCTTGAGCTATCTGAGATGACTGCACACTCCTGTGTTTACTGGAAAAGGTACATGCATTGATACTTGAGACTAATTAGAAATCAATTTGTCAATGACTAGACAGAGTAAGGTGATGGCAATATATACTGGAAAAAAAATGTAGGGGGAAAAAAAAAAAAAACCTTATATAAATGTTATTACATATGTGACACATTAAGTGAGGGCCATTAAAAGGATGAGCACAATTCCTAACCAAGCCAAACAAGATAAACAAATTGGCAGAAATAGGTGAATAAAAGGTGTTTGTTACATTATTTTCATTTCCATTGTGTCTTTTCAACAGAATTTGTGTGATTTAAGTATTTTTCTTTAAGGTCAAAGCAAGATGGATTTATTTTAAATTGATTTATTTTAATTCTGCATGCAGTATCATTCTGTAAAGGCATCAATTAAAATGGTCTTACAACATGGCCAGGCAACTCAATGAAAATCATGTTCCATTCTTTTCTAATGGCTTGACAGATAGCGAACATTACTAGTATCTCTGGATCTCTTGTGCAGGGAGAGTGTAATTGTTATAAAGCCAGTGCAGGTTGTCTGCATATCTTGGTAATGTACAAATGCTTTAAAAAAACAAACAAAACATAAGGCCAGAAAAATATTTTTCACAGATGCAATTGCATGGCTAGCAGCACACTACCAACTTGTGATCAATCTTGCGTTGTTTGACAGTAACAAACCTCAGTGCTCAAGAGGGTGACGTTAGTTGGCTTCAAATGTCTGTGCCATTTAACTGGATATGTTATGACTTGATAGTGACAGTAGTTGAGTACCTATAAAACATAAAAGAATAAGTTTGCACTAACATCCACTATATCATTCTTTATAACTGCAGAATGCAATGTGTATTTGAGTTGTGTTATGAACTGTGGTCATAGGTTTCTGTTCTAATAGATTTTTTTTAATATATTTTATATAGCCTTAATCTGCTCCAGAACACATTTGAACTGACAGACCCATGTGAAAATCAGGATTATAAGACAGAGAATTCAGCACTTTCTAAAGCTTTCAAGCAGGAGAGTTTTAGGATCCACCTCTTAGATACAAGGACACTTCAATGCAAAACATATTATCATGTATGATTTAATATAGTGTGTAAATTGCTGAGTCATTTCCCTGCTTCAGTTTAACTACTGCAGTTACTCTGATGATAGGCTAGTAAATATCTCCTGAATTTAACATGCCTTTGGTTCCTGCAACAGAGTAATGCTATCACAAACTGGAGTACACTACAAATCAATTCACAGTACATGATTAACAGGAATAGACAAGTTGATTGAGATAATTATCTTTTCATCTTTGTAGTAACAATGACATTTTTTCAAACTTATTGTTCTTTAGTGTAACTTTAATATGTAGAAGATTCATACTGTTACATAAATCAGAAAGTCCTTTACTGACACAGATTTCAGGTATGAAGGGGCACTTTAATAGTGAGGGCATTATGGGAACTCATCACAACAATTACACATGAACATGACACTCACAGAAGTGTTTTGAGTCAGCACTGTTTTCCACATCAATCCTTCCCATTCAAGGAATATTATGGGTTCAATACAGATTAAGCTCAGCCAACAACACTTGTGACATTATGTTGATCATTAAAAAAAAAAAAAAAAGGCAAAAATCTGTTAGTGACGCAGTTACAATGGAGGTGGACTGGGCCAATCTGTAAACTTTAAAACTCACAGTTTAAGAAGTAAAGTAAGATGTAAAACAACAACAACAAAAAAGTTATCAACAATGTTTTGTTTATCTATGTAAAGTTATATCCAATGTTATAGCCAATGTTATTTTGTTGCCACAATAACAAAATAAATATAGTGATTTTATAAAAGTATAAGCTTCACATTTCTCCTTTTAAGTCCTCCAAAACTGGTCCCATCTACATAGTAACTGTCTCACACTAACCTTTATTTTTGCCTTTTTTAAAATGTTTTTCTTTTTTTCAATTAGTCTTTTTGTGATTATATCAACATCATGACACAAATGCTTTTGATTAAGCCTCACTTGTATTAAAACAGACTGTTCCTTTAATATCATTTATAGCAACTATAAAAAGACCTTTTCAGTAACTCAAAACACCTTCTTAATGCCTGTACAGCAGCACGTAAAACCCATAAATAACATGAGAACTGACTTGCACACATAAAGAACAACATTGTCTGTTATTGCCATCAGTTGTGCTATATTTCGAAAACCATTTGCCCAAATCATCCATAATAATAACCATAAGCCATCATCCAATTGCTCCATGGCAGTGGTGAATGATTGCGGCTTAGATGCCTGATCCCGGCCACTGCAAGCCACAGGTCAGAAATCACTGAGAAGCAAACGCATTTGTAATGAAGCCATTGAATTAAAGTGACGAGTCTTATAAATTGTCCACACAGCAGTCTTAACACGTAGAGGAACGTCTCCTTTGCAAATAAGTGTAGACCTTCACACAGTGGTCCCAGCAATCTAAGACAAGCAGTTGTCCCTTCTGGGTAACAGCTACCCCTACAGGGCACGTTAGGCCCTCCTGAATGAGAATATTATAGCCACCTTCTTTAGGGAACTGTAGTATCTCCTTACGGCCGCTGTCCGTCACGATCAAGTCCCCGTTAGAGTCCACGCACATGCCGGTGATGCATCGGAAGTCCTCGGCCTCTGAGAAGAAGTGGCTAAGTTGCTTTCCCAGCTGGCCATCCATTCCCACTGAGCCGATTGAGAAACCCCCCTCGAGGTGGTGTTCGTTGTGTCTGTTCTCGATGTTTAGACCCAAGCCCTGTGTGAAGTAGACTGTACCTGAGGAGTCGCAAGTTACAAATTTGGGCCTGACGGCCGAACATAAGCGGTTGTAATTCACAACCCCTACGTTACGATCCACGGCCAGGCACCAAAGCTTTCCCCCCTCCACATCTGACACGACAAACTGGCCCGAAGGCATGGCCGCGATTCCCCATGGCTTGATGAGCTGGTTCTTGTGACAGGCGATGCAGTGGCCATCGGTGGTGTAAACCTTCACAGAGTTGTCGTAGTTATCGGTGACACCGATGAGGCCCTGAGCAGTGATTGCAATGGAGAGCGGGATGAGGTTGGGCAGGTCGGCACCTAGGAAGCTCAAGACGAAGTTGTCGATGCTGCTCGGGTTGCGCCGAATCTCCCTTTGGAAGCCCTTGCGGTTGAAGATCTGGATGCGGTAGTTCCCTCGGTCGGCCACGAGCACCTCACCCTGCGGCGTGACGCAAATGCTTACCGGCAGGTTGAACATGCCCGCCAGATTGCCCTTGCAACCCATCTTTTTCACAAACTGACAGAGTTGGCCACCAGAAGCTCCTGGAGAAGGCCCCCCTCCGTCGACAGACTTGGACTTGAAGCTACCGGGAGAAGCGCAAACGGCCTCTTCAACGGCCGTTTCCATGTCAATATCACGGTAAATGTCCAAAGGGGCGGCAACGGAAGTGGCGAAATCAAGTCCGTCTTCCTCCTCGGCATTGACAGTGCAGGGTTTTGTGGTCAGCTGCCCCACGTCCAAGGATTTCGAGCAATCCGTTTTAACAAATTCAGGGTCTTGTAGTTTCAGAATGACGGGTAAATTCGTTTTTAATTCCAACTCTTCTTCTTCATTGTTGCTCCCCTCCTCCAGTAGAGCAATATCCGTCTGCTTGATCCTCATGGTTAGGTAGTCACATCTAGACACCACCTGCACTTCAGCGATATTGAGCAGGTACGTCTGCTCCTCCAGAATCTGGGCATTGAGTTTCTCTATTTCGGCCAAGGAGGAGGCAAAGGCACGGCGCGAGCGGCCAAGTTCCTCTTGGAGCCGCAACTCAGCCTTGGCGTACTCCTGCTGTACAGCCTTGTACTTCAGTCTAAGTGATTTTGTCACGTTGTCGATAGCTGCCTTCTTCTTCTGAATATTTCCCATTGCCTCCCGCAAGTTAGAAAGCTTCCCACTGATGTCCTTCCGGCGTTGTTCGGCAGCCACGCGAATGGCCTGTACGACGTGGCCCTGACGCTGGTGGCCCTCGTTTTTACAATTATCACACAACACGATGCTGCAATCGCTGCAGTACTGCCGGGGCAGGCGGTTTTTACAAGACTTGCACATGAGACCCATGGTAGAGACACATGAACTCGCACAGTCAATGATCTTCAACACGGTGAGATTGTCAGCCAGCTGGGAAATGCTGCTCATACGAGACACCTTGCTGCAGAAGGGGCAGCGCACGCCATTTATTGTGCTGGCGAGGAGTTTCTCAAGGCACTGGCGACACACGGAGTGACCGCACTGTAGCAGTTTGGGTCGAAGCTGATCCTGGTTGTAGGTCTCCAGGCAAATGGGGCATTCCAGCACCTCCCGAACCAAATCTGGATCTAGAGATGTTGGTGTGGCCATGGTGCCTACAGAGGACGAGACAAGTCATGTCTGTGTGTTTGATGTGTATTACATTAGGCTATAGTAAACAAGCTAAAAAAAAAACATTTGTTATTGGTCGAAACTGATATGGCCTAGTTTGTAGTTTGCTTATAACATGCAAAAAAATTCTAAGCACCCTTTGTCCTGTTTATTGTCCCATTCACAAAAAATCAAACATTTTTGTGGACAAAGATTAAAAGCATTTCACCTGATTTATGATAATGGGCCTATTTAATGGAGATACAAAGTAAAAGTGAATAAATAAGGACATATTTGTAATGTACAATTTTATACATTACAAATATGTACTTGGAAATAATAAAGTGGACAGTGGATTTTTGGTTACACTATCATTTTTCTTCTTTTTCTTATGTACAATTTTATACATAAAAAAAAAGAAGAAAAATGATAGTGTAACCAAAAATCCACTGTCCACTTTATTATTTCCAAGTACAATGGATCGAATGGATTAAAAGGGATCACTTGCTAGTTTGAAGTTCTTGTTGAACATGCAAGTTGTTGTTATAATGTCATTTCAAATTTCGCACATCTCCGTTCAAATCTTTATCACAACATGCACAATGTGATTTTTTTTTTTCCTTCCCCTGAATCAGCCCTAATTAGTGGATGACCAGTGTGTTTTATTTATTTATTGGTTGGTTTGTTATTTTATTTTTATTTTTATTTTATTATTATTAATTTTTGATTTATTTTTTATGGCCAGTACTTTATATATATATATATATATATATACATTGGCGGGAGGTCAATGTATTGTTAATATATAATAAAAATGAATTATGCCAAATACGATTTATGCACTCAAATTATATTAAATAAAATTATCCTTACACAATACTTAGCAAAATTACAAAATAAAAGTGCATTATTTATTAACATAGACGTCAATACAGTCCAAAACAATGGATGGGAGGCTTACCTCAACGAAACCATGGGAAAATGTCACGTCATTATAAAAGCAGTCTGAAGACATGCATTGATGCTGATTTCTGTATTTACTGGCTATCCTACCACACCTACTGATTCATTTTCACCTCCTGATTTTACATTCATCCTCACAAAAAGGCAACAATTTCCAAATGCTATGGCATTTATGAACTTTAAAAAAATGCAGCTACAGTCTGTCTTGTGTTTGTTTTGGTAGCCAGATGGCTAACTACAAAATCACCATCATGTTTCTGGATCACGCATTGTCAGTTCTTGTATGAGTTTAAAGCATGCATTATCTAAAGTCCCACTAATGCAGCCTATTATATACAGTCTGATTATATGTAGTTATATATATATCTATATATAATCAACTGATTTACAGGCCCAAAGCTTCAAAACACTGCGATCTGAGTATCGTCATTTTTACGTAATGCGTGCACGACACTGAAAATGAAAGCACGGTCGTAAGTGCATGTTGAAAACATTCATGCATGTTTCATTATTGGTTGTTACATGATTTCCTACCTTCAGTTCAACAGCAGCTTTTGCTTGATGTGACGAGGTGCGCGTCTCTCATGTCAGCGGGTGCGCGCGACACTGCGGAGGTGACGTCATAACGGAGGATGATTCGTTGTGTAAATCCCGCCCCCGGTGAGACTCGTTGGTTGCGGCGGAAGCGGTTGCGTTCCGTGTCAGTTTATTGATGCGCGCAGGAACGAATCAGATGAGCGGCTGCTGTTGTCATGCGTGATGCGCAAAGCTATTTCAGAGGCACATGTTGAGAACTCAAGACTGCTGGTGCTGCTGGAAACACATGGGTGGATCCGAAACCCACGAGAGCCCCAGGGAACGTAAAGACAGAAGTGTCACAAATTGAAAACGTAATCAGAAAAATGGTTCATTGTTGTCATTGCTGATGTAAAGAATGTAAAAAGAGAGACTGAGACTTTACATGATATGTCATATATTATATTATATTATATTATATTATATTATATTATATTATATTATATTACATTATATTATTCAGGCAATAAATAACTAGAGAAAAACATTGTTTTTGTAAAAGAAAATACCTAATATGATAATTTATTTATTATTTTTTTTTTGTCATATTTTTTTTAAAATTGGCTTTATTACAATTTCATCTAGATGCATGAAAGAAGAGAAAATAACTGCTTTTATAATCACGTTCATCTTTTCAGTATAAAAAAGTAACTGCAGCATAACAGTTTACCGCTAGATGGAAGCAGATCTCTGTTAAACTTACATAATATCAGATAGCACCGCTTCAGTAATAAAGAGTGATGACTATATTATTACTTATATTAAATTAATGATATTTTGCTTGGTGCATAAATATAAATATATATATATATAT
>JAHKKF010515785.1:0-13689 GCA_019740295.1 Labeo calbasu
TCATGTGTGACCCTTTTTTTGAAAGCTTAGGACAGCAATTTGCGTGTGGCCACTCTTTACTAGTTTTAAGTATTTAAAGGGATAGCTCACCCCAAAATGAATATTCTGTCATTAATTACTCACCCTCATGTCATTCCAAGACCTTCGTCCATCTTCAGAACACAAATTAAGATATTTTTGACGAAATCCAAGAGCTTTCTGACCCGATTTAGACAGCAATGTAACTACCATGCTCAAGACCCAGAAAGGTAGTAAGGACATCATTACAATACTTCATTTGACATCAGTGGTTCAACTGTAATGTTATGAAGCTACAAGAATACTTTTTGTGCAACTTTTTTAACGTTTTCTTCTCTTTCGTGTCAGTCTCCGCTGTGTGGTCACGATAGCAGTATGAAGAATGTGGAGACTGACACGGAAGAGAAGAAATTGTGGAATGAAGTTGTTTTCTTTGCGCAAAAAGTATTCTCATAGCTTCATAAAATTATGGTTGAACCACTGAAACTACCTTTCTGGGCCTTGAACGTGGTAGCTGCATTGTTGTCTGTGCAGGGTCAGAAAGCTCTCGGACTTCATCAAAAATATCTTAATTTGTGTTCGAAGATGAACGAAGGCCTTATGGGTTTGGAACGCCATGAAGGTGAGTAATTAATGACAGAATTCATTTTTGTGTGAACTCATTATTAGCTTTGGTTGGCCACCAATAGAGATCATTCTAAACTAGTATTGAATGTGCAAGTCTAGCATCAAAAGTAGTAATAAGCCGTAAGGGTAGTTGGCAAAATCATAACATATTGTGAGATTTTACTTGTATTCATACAAAAAGTCAAATTACAAGGCTTGTAATGATACATCAGCCAATCACAGTCTTTTTCCAATGTTTTGTCTGTGCCTAAAGGTTTTTGTGAATCTGGCCTGGCGATTAATAGTTAATAAGCCATGTTTACGTTAGTTATCTCATCAAACAACTGCTTATATTGCTTACCAGTCATATGGAGGAAAGCATCATCGCCTATTCCTTGCCTCAAACGCCTCTGGAGGCTTTATTATGTAAATTTTATGTAGAATTTAATGGTGTTGTTTTGTATTTTATGTAACTTAAAATTCTCAGTGTGGTTTGTAAACCAATTTGATGCATTGCGTTGCCTACAGCGAAGCTGGCTCGCTTGACTTTAACGTTCTGTTTTTTTGGGAAATTGTGAAAAATGACTCCTACGGAATGCGCTCCCAGACACCACGCTCTCATTTGCATGTGATGTGTCATTAAGGACTGGAGATGAAATAAAAGAAATGTAAAAAGGGAGTGATTTGAAGAGCTTGGGACCTTCTCGCTTTCTCTCTGCAGAAGCTCACCATAGCCTTTCATCTATAAAACCCTGGCAAGAACCGATGCGGGAAGCCGCTCTGTAATCTCTAAAACTGTCCCGATGAGTGGGCAGGACTGGAGCAATTACTCTTGAAATGTGGTTTTTCGAATACACATACACACTCGTATATACAAGTGTTTTCAAAATTGATTATTATATATAGCATATATGTATAGCGCACAGACAAAATGTTTGTTGTCAGTTGATTATCTGCTTATGTAGCGCTGTGTTTTGTTCATGGATGACTGTACTGTATGTTGTGTTTCTGTTTACACAGGTGCTTTGTGTGTAATCTATAAGTCAAGAGTGCTTTGTTTGTCTGAGCCTTTTCATAGAGTCAGATTAATGTGCGGAGTAAACCCTGTCATTTCTCACTGAGGTTATTATCCATTGTCTCTTCGAAAGAAAACTGAGACTAGCCGATAAGTGCCGACTGAAAGCTTCCGGTATTTTCCCAGGGGCGCTTCGGTAATGACAACCTACGGCTCACCTCTCTTTCTCCCTCCACAGTGACCTTGATAGCTCAGTTGCACATTGCAGTCACACAGTTTTGAGTCTAGAACTCACAGATCTTATTTCGCCCACAGAGTCAAACCGCTAACCCAGCCGCTCACTCCTATTTTCTTGTGCTACATCCATTCGACACGTTCTTCGAGCGCGGTGTGGAGAATGAACTTAGCCAGAGCTGGAAAATCTGTGTTATTGTATAAAACAGCAGGTCAGTTCAGGGTTACGGAACATTTTCTTTACCCCCTGAGGAGCAAGTTACCCCTCATTCACCTCACAGGAGCATCACCCTATGGTTTCTTACTCTCCAAAGCCCTGAAGTATTTATAAGAATCCCACTCTTCCTTTCCTCCCTCTCTCTCTTTCACACAATCACACCATCACAGATGGCCATAAAGGGATAGTTCACCCAAAAATGATTTGTTTTTTTGGTCATTATATTCTCACCGTCATGTCATTTAGAACCTGTATTATGTTGTATTTAGTGGGACACAAATGAAATAATTTTTAACAATTTTTCTGTCTATTTTGTCTTAGAATGGCAGTTTTTTTCTAATATTTTTTACTTTTATTCAGCAAGGATGCTTAAAATTAATCAAAAAGTGACAGTAAAGACATTTATAATGTTAACTTATTTATAATGTTAACTAAAATATAAAAAATAATATAAAAAAAATTACCACAATTTCCACAAAATAATTAAGCAGCAAAAACTAATAATAGTTAATAACTAATTTCCAAAATAATAAGAATTGATGATAACTGAACAGCAAATCAGCATATTAGATTGATTTCTGAAGGTTCATGTGACACTGAAGACTGGAGTAATGATGCTGAAAGTGTATTAATAATTCATTTTTCATTTTAAAATAAATTTAAGTTTACTGTAATTCAATGATATATTTTAACAGTAATATTTATAGTGTTTTCTTATCAAATAAATTAAATTAATTCATAAAAAATAAATTACTCGATAAGACTTTTCAAATATTTTGAAAAAAATTCGAAAACATTACTGTTCACAGATTACATGATGAAGATAACGTAATCTATTTAACTAATTTTATGCAATGGATTCTGACTGCTTTTTAAATTAATTTAAGATTACTTTTTATCAAAAACTTACCAATAAATGTACCATATTAATATAAAAAAGCGAAGAAATATTATATTTTTTATATCAACATCATAAAATCTATATATATCTATCTACATGTATACACACACTACCAGTCAAAAGTTTTTGAACAGAATTCTCTTTTGCTCACCAAACCTGCATTTTCTTTGATTCACAATACAGCAAAAACAGTAATATTGTGAGATATTTTTTACTATTTAAAATGACTGCTTTCTATTTGAATATATTTCAAAATGTAATTTATTCCTGTGATCAAATCTAAAGTTTCAGCATCGTTACTCCAATCTTCAGTGCAACACGACCCTTCAGAAATCATTCTGATATGTACTTTTTTTCAGGATTCTTTGATGAATAAAAAAAAAAGATTCAAAGATCAGCATTTATCTGAAATGAAAGCTTTTGTAACATTATACACTACACCATAGGGGAGATAGAGATTATAGAAATTAATACTTGTATTTAGCAAGGATGGTTTAAATTGATCAAAAGTGATGATAAAGACATTTATAATATTACAAAAGATTTCTATTTCAGATAAATGCTGTTCTTCTGAACTTTCTATTCATCAAAGAAACATGAAAAAAATCGACTCAGCTGTTTTCACCATAATAATAATAAAAATGCTTTTTGATTTCTGACTGACCGTGTGACTGGAGTAATGATGCTAAAATTCAGCTTTGAAATCACAGGAATAAATTACATTTTAAAATACATTCAAATAGAAAACAGTTCTTTAAAATAGTAAAAATATTTCAGAATTTTACTCTTTTTGCTTTACCTTGGATCAAATAAATGCAGGCTTGGTTAGCAGAAGAGACTAAAATCTTACTGTTCATAAACTTTTGACTGGTAGTGTATTTTAGTTGTCTCTTTAAGTTTTTTTACTCCCATTTAACTGTTCTGTTTCTTTCTCTCTCTTTCTCATCAACAAATGATCTCTCATCTTCATATCTCACTTTATTATCTCTTTTTCTTATTCTCCCTGCCCTGTTCTCCTCTTTTATTCGTCTCTTATGTTTTCATAGGTTCCTCATCTCCTTCCTCCTTTTTAATTACAGCCTCTCTGCCTTTGCGTCTGAACAGGAAGCTGCACCTCTCAATCTAATTAATCACATCACTGTAATGCTTCGGCCCGTTGTCATGGCCCAGACATTCACTGAGGTCAGTCCGCTAATGAAAAGCTCACTGACCACAGACACATTCATCTAAAACCAGCTCTGTGCATAATAAAACATGCCTTTGTCAAAGAAATAGGTGTGGAAAAGCTGATTTTGAGGGATCTGCAGAAGTGCTGATTAATGGGTGATCTTGATTTTGATTGATTGGCTGTAATAGTCTCTGATGATGGTGATTTTGAGGTTAAAAGTGCAAACTGAGGTTAAACAGAGGTGGATTTCTCTTGTTATAAGTGCATTTGATGACCAGAACATTACATTCCTTCATAGTTCATAGTCTAAAGGATTTTTTGTGACACTGAAAAGAAGATGAGAAAGGACGCAGTGTGTTTTTTGCGTGTGTGTGTGCGTATGAGGCGGGGTCTCTGCAGTATCCTGTCACTCCTCCCCTTCACGCTGCTCCGCACGAGGCTTTGTGTGTGTACTCAACCATGCCTTTCTGTTTACAAGGCTGACGTGTGATGGAGAGAACGAGAAAGAGTCAAAGAACGACACTAAAGCTTGCTTGCATCTTAAAAGAGGAAAAAGAAACAAAGAGAGAAGCATAAATAATTGACAGTGTGAAATGAGTCTTTATATTTTCATCATAAAATCTAACGGTTGTCCTAAAATGAAATGAACTTTGTGGCTGCATATACCTAAAGACTGAACGAAAGCATAATGACAATGGAAGAATCCCAATAAATCTGTGCAGATATTGGCTCAGACCTGCTGCCAACCCCCTTTTTCCTCCCCCCCATGACTCCCTAGACGCTCTGCAGAATATTTTAACCCTTTCGGGCAATCTGTTTTACATTCNAAAGACTGAACGAAAGCATAATGACAATGGAAGAATCCCAATAAATCTGTGCAGATATTGGCTCAGACCTGCTGCCAACCCCCTTTTTCCTCCCCCCCCGTGACTCCCTAGACGCTCTGCAGAATATTTTAACCCTTTCGGGCAATCTGTTTTACATTCCACCTGTGCCGAGGGAGGGATAAGCCTCTTCCCATCCTCCTAGGACAGAGTCGGGGACCTTTGTCTAGTGATTACTGTTTCAAATAGCTATGAAAGAAGATATATAATCTTCTAGCTCATTACTGCAAGCATTGTTCTTAACAGAGCATGTGTATGCGCTGTCTATTTGATGACAGATTATGTTTTCTGTCTTAATGTGAGGTGTGAAATTAGGATTTTAACATCACAAAGATGCACAATTCATTTTTACAAGCAGTTTTGATTTTTTTTGTTATTGTCGCTTTAGTAATATAGTATATTTAGGGTTTCCAAAATCATAAATAACCTGGAAATATCATGGAATTTAACTTTGTACATTGTAAAATTTTCCCATTTCTATACTAAAAAAATAAAAATAAACAGTAATTCTTTCATTCAGCCACATTCAAATCTAATACTGAGATTATAATAAAATGATCTCCTTATATATATTCATAACCTTACTTCAGAAGAAAAACGTTGTACTGTATTACAATATAAATATATTATATATTTATTTTATTTTAATTTTAATTTTTATTTATTTTAAGCAGTTTGAAGAATTTATGGATGGATTTTTATAATTTATTTTAATACATTTTGAATATCATATTTTAGTTTTAATATTATATTTTATTGCTATTATTATTATTATTACTAGTAGTAGTAGTAGTATTATACCATTTTTTACAGCATCGATCTTGGATATTGTTCATGTATAAATATGCTATTGTTTCTTGTTAGTCCAACTTTTTTCCTAATGCATTAACCTATTTAATTTATTGTTTATTTATTCAATAAATTAAAAATTGCCATTTCTAAGCAACATTAATAAATGCTGTAAAAGCATGTTGTTTATTATTAATTTATTTTAACTATTGCATTAACTAATGTTGTAAATGCTTACCCTGTTGTAAACATATGTGACCCTGGACCACAAAACCAGTTGCACTGTTATTGTAGCAGTAGCCAACAATACATTGTATGGCTCAAAATTATAGATTTTTCTTTTATGCCAAAAATCATTAGGATATTAAGTAAAGGTCATGTTGAATGAAGATATTTTGCAAATGTACTACCGGAAACATATCAAAGCTTAATTTTTGATAGTAATATGCATTGCTAATAACTTCATTTGGACAACTTTAAAGGTGATTTTCTCTATATTTTGATTTTTTTCAGATTTTTTCAGATGATTAATAAATCTCAATTTCACAAAAATTGACCTATATGACTGGTTTTGTGGTCCAGGGTCACATGTTGTGTTGTATTGCTTATAAAATATATAAATATATTTTTATAAAAAGAAAATACAATACTAGCGCCGCTTGACACAAGGTACCCTGCCTTTGACATTGTTATATTGTCTGTGAGGTCGGTATTTTGTACAAGAGTCTTTGTTGCAATGCAGTATGTGATCAGGGGACCTTGACTGACAGATGTGTGTGTGTGTGCTGGGATACAGGACTCAGCATCAGGACAAAGATACAGCGCACGTGGCAGCGATGCGCAGATGCAGTCGCCCTGCGTAGGGATAAAAGCGCATGTTTGTGTGTGTTTATGTGCTGAACTCTCTCTATAGGCAGTCTAGACAAAGAGCCGACCCTGTTCACCCTGTGAGGGAGAGAGTGAGTGAGTGCATCGCTGCAGTCAGAGAGTAATAAAATGTGTCTGCCGGTCCAGGACAAAGCAGCGAGGAGGTGAGGAGAAGAGAGAGAGAAGGAAAAGGAGGTAGAGAGGATGTTGGGGGAAGGGTTCCACTCTTTCTTTGTTCCATTTTTCATGAAAACCCCATTGTGTGCAGGGAGCCCTGTCCTGTGCTGTACTGTAGGGAGATTGCAGGAGTAATTACTGTATCAGCTTTTTTTAGAAGGAGAGGAGAGGGTTGAGGAGGGGAGATAGTGGGGTTCATTTCAAGCCCCAAGAGGATCAGCGCAGTCCAAAATTCTTAGACATGCAGTGTATATGTGCAAACGCAGATTCATAACTGCAAAATCTCTCTTAGGCATTAAACAAGCCGTTTCACAGAATTGCGTATAGTTACATGAGAGAAAACTAAAAGGTTTAGCAATTTGTATGGATGACACTTACTGTACATGTGCGGCCATTTCTGAGAAACACTGTTGATAATTAAAATCAACACCCAAACAAACAGTTTTGTGAATATTTGCTAGCTGTCTGTTCTGTGGGTGTGCTAAAAAATGTGGTGTTTGTACATGGACTTGGCTTTGTAAATAGGGAAAACAAGCAATACAGCGCTATTGTTGCCAATCAGCAGTAGGGGGCGTAAACACTACTTAGGCTACATTTACACTAGTGCGTTTTTGTCGTTTACACTGCTCCGGCATTTTTGACCCTCAAAAACAGAGACTTTCGAAAATGCTGCAGACCTTGTTTTAGTTTAAAAACTCCCGGGTTGCGTTTTAGGCTACGTTTACACTAGTGTGTTTTCATTTTAAAACATAACTTTTACGATTACGCTTGTTGTTTACACTACTTTGGCATTTTCCAACCTTAAAAAATGTAAACTTTCAAAAACGCTACAGACCCAGTTTTCGTTTAAAAACTCCACGCGTCCACGGGTCGTTCTTGAACAATTTGTTCATTTTGAACGAATCTTTAATGTGACTCGGGAAGAACGAGTTGTCTCGGGGACTGGAATTAGTTCACCTTCAGGTTTTTGAGTCGTTTGTTCATTTTATGGGGTTGTCACGTGATGCTGATTTTGCTAAAATTAATGAAATGACGCGGAAAAAGATTTGTTCATTTTGCTGAACGAGACTCAAAGGTCCGAGTCGGTAAAATGATCCGAATTTCCCATCATTACTACGAATCACATCTTTGAATCACCACAAGTTCATCGTCTGTGTACTCCGGCTCAAAAACGTAGAGTATGTCGAAAAACGCGCATCCCAGAGACTGTGCTACACGAGTAAACAAATTTTTTATTTTCCAAAACAAATTACAGTTTCGCTAGATAAGGTCTTTCTTCCTCAGCTGGGATTGTTTAGAGCCCTTTGAAGCTGCATTTAAACTACATTTTGGAAGTTCAAAATCGCTCCACCAATGAAGTCCATTATATGGAGAAAAACCCTAAAATGCTTTCCTCAAAAAACATAATTTCTTCACGACTGAAGACAGAAAGACATGAACATCTTGGATGACAAGGGGGTGAGTGAATTATTTGTGAATTGTTGTTCTGGAAGTGGAGTTCTCCTTTAAATAAGACATCCTTGATGACGCATGCAGTCTAAATAGTCATGTGACATGCATTTTCGGTTGTGTAGTGTGGACGGAGATCGTTTCTGAAATGCAGTGAACACACCAGTGTACATGAGGATCGTTTCATTTTTAAAAGCCATTTTAAAACAAAAACGCACTACTGTAAACAGGGCATTAGGCTATGTTTACACTAGTGTGTTTTTGTTTTAAAACGCCTAACTTTTGCTACTGTTACGCCTGTCGTTTACACTACTCCAGCGTTTTTGACCCTCAAAAATGGAGACTATTGAAAACACTGCAGACCCCGTTTTAGTTTGAAAACGCCGGGGTTGCATTTCAGTGTAAACGGACCAAAACGAAGACTTCTGAAAATGATGGCGTGGCTGCCCACATCCGCTCTGTGTATCCTTGATGACCGTGTAAACAATAACATCATGCTCATTATTAATGGTCACGTGACATGTGGTTTCGGTTGTGTAGTGTGGATGGAAATCGTTTCTGAAATGCAGTGAAAACACCAGTGTAGATGAGGATCGTTTTCATTTTAAAACGCTGTTTTAAAACGAAAACACACTAGTGTAAACAGGGCCTTAGGCTATGTTTACAGCAGTGCATTTTCATTTTGAAAACACATAATCTTTGCTACAGTTACACCTGTCATTTACATAATTTTGGCATTTTTGACTCTCGAAAACAGAGACATTTAAAAAAATTCTGCAGACCCCGTTTTAGTTTGAAAACATCGTAAGTGTAAACGGACCAAAACGGAGACTTTTGAAAACGATGGTGTGGCTGCCAACACATTTGCTGTGCGTATTTCAGTTGTGTAGCGTAGACAGAGATCGCAGCAGGTAAAGTATAGCGGGAGTCTGCTTCTCTCTAGCCTCCCCTCAGCCCATTGAGTTTTAACAGACCCCGTATAGTGTGTTGTGAGTTGGGTGGGGGGTACTTGAGAATGAATGGGGGAAAGTAACATAAGAGGAGGTAGTGCCTCCATCTTAAAATGATTGGATATGACTGGTTATGTTTGGCTGTGATTGGTTAATGTAATAAATCCTTTCTCTTGCGTTTGTGCACGTTCCATATTTGCAAATCAGTGTGACTGAACAATATAATGCTGTTAAAAGTAAGACTAATTTAAAAAAAGTAATTACATTATGACAAATAAGACTTAAAATGACATGAAATCATAATCTGTGGGAGTTTTTAGTAATAAGTGAAATTTAATGTAAATCTCTGTGTCTCTGTGATTTAATGACTAGTGATCCATAAAATTCAAATATTGTGAAAGTTAACTATAAAAAAGACTAAACATAAGCTTGTCATAAAGTTTTATTTGTGGCTGAATCATTCCTTTAATAGCATAATAAATAATGACTTTGATGAATTGAATATATAATGTTGACAATTTGATTGTTTAATAAGAAGCAAAAACTGTGTTTGCACAAATTTGTTGGCCATCTCTGCTTATTTGTGCATGATGTTCTAGTGTATATTTGTGTGTGTGTGAAGTCTCAGGTTAAGTGCTGTTTTCTCACTGTGAGGTGTGGATGAGGTGGTAATTGTATGGCTCAGGGTCAGTGTGTTTGTTTCTGGTGTAAGTGTGTTTATATGTGTGTGTGCGGTTGACTTCCTGCTGTCAAATGTCAATCACACCAAGTGTTTGTGTGTGAACCAGCTGCAATGCAATTAAGCACGGAGTGCTGGCGTGATAAGCCGCCGTGAGCTTGTGTGTGATGTGTGAGTGACGTGTGTGTGTGTGTGTGTGTGTGTCTGTTTTATCAAGCATGCAGGCATAATTGCTTCAGGATAGAAACATAAACATGCTGTATATCGGTAGACTGTGTAGTGATATCATTTGATACCATCAGTTTAAGTCATTTGTAGCCACAAATGTGTCTGCTTTATATGTGTAGCCACAAGAAATGTGCAGCTATGACCTTTCTTTTGCTATCTGTGTTTTTTGTTATCAGATGTATGGCGGGATATACTTAGGGAAGTTTCAGAGATATACAGAATGAAGTCAATGGGTACAATAAACTCAATAGCAGTCTGTCAGTCATTTGGTCGGTTTATAAGTGGGGTTTGTTCAGTGTGTCTCACCATGTGTCCTTCGGTCTATTCTAGTCATTGTGATTGGTGATATTGTGTGTTAATTGTGGCCTCTCAATTTCAAGGGCTTTTCAAGAGCTTTGCAAGAGCTGTGCACTGTTTGTGGTTTCTGCTGTAAAAGCTGCTTAAATCAGCCTATGTTGGTTTTAGCGGGTCTCCAAATCTGGCCAAGCTGGTTCTTCCGTTCTAACAAGCTAAAACCAGCAAACCAAACCAAGTAATATAACGTTATATAAATGTGATGTAAAAAGTACAATAGTTTCTCACCTGTAACATCTTTTGTTTTTCCTTCAAAGAAACTACTTTCTTTTTGCATCAGTTTTCATATAAAGTTTATTTGTTTAAGGAGAAGTCCACTTCCAGAACAACAATTTACAAATAATTTACTCACCCCCTTGTCATCTACGATGTCTTTCTTTCTTCAGTCGTAAAGAAATTATGTTTTTTGAGGAAAACATTTCAGCTTTTTTCCCTATATAATGGACTGCTATGGTGCCCCGATTTTAAACTTCCAAAATGCAGTTTAAATGCGACTTCAAACGATCCCAAATGCGGTTGTAAACAATCCCAGCTGAGGAAGATGGGTCTTATCTAGTGTAACGATCAGTTATTTTAATAAAAATAATACAATTTATATACTTTTTAATGCCAAACGCTTGTCTTACTCAGCCTGGATTGTTTTTGTTCCTGTTCATGATAGTTAGGGTATGTTGAAAACACCCGTCTCATGTTCTCCCTCAACTATATTGCTGTTTTACCTTTTTTGTTAAGGGTGTTTGATCTTTTTTGCATGTTCACTTTGCAAAGACTGGGTCGGAACTTCTGTAATGATGTATGATGATTTTGAAATTATTTTTGAAGTTTGAGGCAAGACGAGTGTTTAAGAATAAAAAGTATTTAAATTGTATTTTTTTAAATGTAAATAATCAATCGTTTCGCTAGATAAAACCCTTCTTCCTCGGCTAGGATAGTTTACAACCGCATTTGGGATAGTTTGAAGCCGCATTTAAACTGCCTTTTGGAAGTTCAAAATCGGGGCACCATAGCAGTCCATTATATGGGGAAAAATGCTGAAATGTTTTCCTCAAGAAACATAATTTCTGTACGACTGAAGAAAGAAAGACATGAGCATTGTGGATGACAAGGGGGTGAGTAAATTATTTGTAAATTGTTGTTTTGGAAGTGGACTTCTCCTTTAATATATGTAACGCAATAAGTATGGAGAGATGTAATATTCTGAAGAAAAGAGAGAGAGAAAGAGACTCTATATGTCCTTAAAAATTGTGATTGACAGGCTTATGCAAACATTCTTCTCCTGAACTTTATTACAATCCCTTTTATACCTCATTCACATCATTACTGTCAAAACACATCTGCCTAAGATGCCTTTTAAGACATTTACACTGCATGTCACACATCTCATCAGCCTTTGGTTTGTGTGAAATGACAAAGGTGGTAGTTAAGTGGATTTCCTCAGACCTGTGTTGTTACGGAGGGCGCGGGGGTGTTCAGAAAGGTGTAATGATTCTCCTGTCTTCTGCATATCTGCTCATTATTCACCTCTCTTCTTCAGTCCACAGGATCTGTTTATCCCACTGAAATCTTATTTGAGAGTCACAGAGTAATAACTCTGTCTATTTCCCTCCGAATCTCCTGACCTTCTGATAAATGGATCGGAGATTATGCATCTGACAAATGGATTTACATGTGACATAATTAGGATGGATTTGGTGGCAGGGGTGCAGTAGGCAGATTGCTCGTAGCCCTCGGCAGGAGGGATTCATTTAGAAGCCAAAGACGGAAATCTTGTTAGAGACACCGGGAGGGATTTTTTTTTTTTGTTCTACCACCGCAATATGACTGTTCCCCAAATCTGAGCAGCACAAGAAGCTAATGAGGAGTGTGGGATGTGTTTTGCTCTCTGTTGTGTAGATACCTGTGGAGATTTGAATGGACAGTGAGATCCAAGCTCTCAAGTTCCACCTGTGTGTTTTGTACTAGTAGAGGAACCAGTGGAATAGGATCGAGCCGTATTCGAATCAGTATTTCCCACATGAGCACCACAGCTCAATGTATCAATAAGCCACTGCACTGGCGTGCCAACATACAAGAGTGGTTTAAAAAAAACACAACAGCGACACAGTCACCTGTTACCCCAGAAGAATTGGGGCAATACTCTTTGCATTTGAGATGAATGTAGCCCATACCTTTCTTCCCAGATCGATGAGTCCACCTAGTCGCACTGCAGGTGCTGAAGCTGCATTTAGCTCTGTTCCCATGACTCCATCTCTCTCTGACCCCTCTCTACATCTCCATACTGCACTGGAATAGCACAAGAATCACTGATATTATACAACTCACAAACCTACTGTAAACAAATTCACATTTAAGGTGGGAATCTGGGTCATTTGGTGGGAATTCTACAGGGGTTTCTGCAGTTTTAGGTCACCGTTACACAGTTTCAGCCTCAGACGCACACCCACCCAGATCGCCCACAGTCAGCTCAGTGCGTTTCCCAAAAGCATCGCTAGCCGACTGTGTTCTATAGTTACCAACATAGTTCAATGTTCATATGTGACTGGAAAATCGCCTTTAAAGTTGTCCAGATGGTCTTAGCAATGCATATTACTAATAAAAAATTAAGCTTTGGTATATTTACAGTAGGAAATTTACAAAATGTCTTCATGAAACATGATCTTTACTTAATATCCTAATGATTTTTAGCATAAAAGAAAAATTGATCATTTTGACCCATTCAATGTATATAAACTGTATAAATCATAATAATGAGACTTTAATTGCCTACAAAGCCTAATAAGTGCTCAAGCGCAGACAAAAAAACCTTGTCACAGCGTACCTGCAGATATAATAATTATAAATGTGTCAGGGAAAAACAGCAAGGAGACTGCATTAAAATTGTAGTAATTTATAGATAAACTATTGCTTTCTTAGTTTTCGGCTTAAGAGATGAAATCAGTGGCACTGACTTGTCATCTCCGCATTAGTGATGTGCCCTGTATGTGTGTTTCATATCGATTACATAATCTGAGAATATTTGTTTTCTATTTAAATTGGTTCATTTAAAAGTAGAACTCTCTATAGATATATTTTTCATGTCTGCAAGGCGAGTACAAACAGCGTTTCAAAGTTTCGCTCTTCATAGAGACAGAGATGGCAGAAAGTGCATCCTGC
>JAHKKF010515786.1:7640-25722 GCA_019740295.1 Labeo calbasu
TGAACAAGTGGCTAATTAAATCTGCAAATTACTTAAAGTGATCATATCTCTTCACAAGACTTGTTAAACCACAATTAGTTTTGGTTACCTGGATTTTTAAAGGGACAGAACCATCTCAAGTTTTATTAAAATATCTTAATTTGTGTTTCAGGTGAGTCTTCTGAGATGAGAAGACAACATGAGAGTGAGTAAATGATGAAAGAAGTTTCATTTTGGATGACTTTTTTCACTTCCAAAATGAAAATTTCCTGATAATTTACTCACTCCCTTGTCATCCATGATGTTCATGTCTTTCTTTTTTTCATTCAAAAAGAAATTAGGGATTTTGAGAAATGTTTTCCATATAATGGACTTTAGAAGAGAAGTTCACTTCCAGAACAAAAAATTACAGATAATGTACTCACCCCCTTGTCATCCAAGATGTTCGTGTCTTTCTTCAGTCGTAAAGAAATTATGTTTCTTGAGGAAAACATTCCAGCATTTTTCTCCGTACAGTGGACTTCTATAGTGCTCGCCAGTTTGAACTTCCAAAATGTAGTTTAAATGCAGCTTCAAAGGGCTCTAAACGATCCCATCCAAGGAAGAAGGGTCTTATCTAGTGAAACGATCTGTAATTTTCTTAAATAAATTAATATTTGTATGTTTTAACCACAAAATCTTGTCTAGCTCTGTATTGTACATGCGTACTTTGTGCACTCCTGTTCAAGACAGTTACTATAGGTCAGAAAACTCCCATCTCATTTTTTCCTCCAAATTCAAAATCGTCCTACATTGCTGCAGAAGTCAAACACCCTTTACAAAAAAGGTAAAACAGCGATGTAGGGCGAGATGGGAGTTTTTCGACATACCCTAACTGTTTTGACCCGGATTACACAGAGTTCGCATATGCATCGCAGAGCTAGACAAGACAAGCATTTGAGGTTTTTAGAAAATAACTTTGCTAGATAAGATTCTCTTCCTCAGCTGGGTTTTCCTCAAGTAACATAATTTCTTTACGACTGAAGAAAGAAAGACACAAACATCTTGGATGACAAGGGGGCGAGTAAATTATCTTTAAATTTTGTGTGAACTTCTAAACTTCTTTGTGTGAACTTTTTGAAGTGAACTTCTTTAACGGTGGTCAACGGGTTGAAGGTTGAAATTGCAGTTTCAATGCAGCTTCAAAGGGATCTACACAATCCCAGCCGAGGAACAAGGGTCTTTTCTAGCAAAACGATCTATCATTTTATTTAAAAAATCTACATATTTTTAAAAATACGAATGCTCATCTTACACTGGTTCAGCCTCACGTGTGATGTAGGCAGAAGCACCGACCCAGTGTTTACAAAGCGAACGTACAAAAAAAAGTCTAAATTAATGCGTGAAGTTGAGCTAATGCAAGAAGAGCATTTGTGGTTAAACAGTATACATTTTTATTTATTTAAAAAAAAGAAAAATCATTTCACGACCCTTATTTCCTCATCTGGGATTGTGTAGAGCCCTTTGAAGCTGCACTGAAACTGCAACTTGGATCTTCAACCCGCTGGCCACCACTGAAGTTCATTATATGGAGAAAATGGAATGTTTTCCTCAAAAACCTTAATTTCATTGCGACTGAAGACATAAACATCTTGGATGACATGGGGGTGAGTAAATTATCAGGAAATTTTCATTCTGGAAGTGAACTTCTCTAAGTGTTTTCCAAATTTAAATACTCAGCTGCTTACAATTACAGAAGACCGCAAAATTCCCTCTTTTCACCCAAAGGCCTGCATGCATCCTATTGAGATGATTGTCCAGCATGTGTCAGATATAAAATTCTTGCTCTTCCTCCACAGTGCCTTCTTGACTACAGTAATCTGCTGTCACAATGCCATTGCCGTTCTGCTGTCCTTTGTCCTGCAGCACATCCTTCACTTTCTTTGGCTGTGGTTTGTGTACTACACAAGGTGTGGATTTTGCAGAGATGCTCTGTGTTCTATACAGCACAGGAGTCTGTCTTATGGAGGAGGCATTATTATAGGTGAGATCAGCAAAGTCAAGACCTCCATCCGTTGGAGGAGCGGACTTGGGCCGCGGTGCTGGGGCCTTTAAATGGGGCCTCATCTGTGGATGGGAATAACCTGAAACCACCGACAGGTCCACAGAGCTGCCGCTGATGGTCTGTCCCGTGTCCACATCGGTCTCTTCGGCTCCCACTAGCGTATCGACATTGACACGGAAAATTGGAGCAGCCATGGAAGAGAAGCAGCGAGGACGGAAGCTTGACGGAGAGGCACACGAGGAGCGGGACTCGTCTGATGGCAGAGAAAAGAGGGACTGTGTGCGGTGGCCTGTCCATCCTGCCCGTAAGAGCTCCACATCCCTTTGGAGCCTCTCCTGATCGCACAGCGTAGGCGGAGACGCCCTGGGGGTGTGTGTGACTGGAGACGGAAGGGTCTGGGTCCGTGAACGCGATGAGTTCCGGTGGTAACGGCGATTTCGGTAGGAGGCGGGTCCGCGGCCGTATGGTGGAGGAGGCGGAGGGGGCGGCTCTGGAGGAGGAGGGCGGGTAACCGGAGGATCATCAGGAGGAAGGTGACAGAACTTCGCAATGGTGTGTTTGCGGTAATACCGTGAACCTTGAATCTGACAAGGTCAAAATGAGAGCATGGAATTAATACAGTAAAAACAGTAACAATGTGTGATATTAAGGATATTGTGGTTAGCTTATGTATAATACATTTGGACGCCATTTGACAATCTATGTAAATATAATCTGATCTTAAAGCAAAACAAGTTAAGATCCAGCTGCTTTAAATCTTGAATTGTTCACATGGCGATATGATGAACAACATGAACTCTTTGTGGTGGATGATTCTGCAGTGAGCTGTCAAAATAGTTTGACATTAAACAAAAATAGCTTGGGAAAAGGAGCCATGTTCCTGCAACTGCCAAACAAAACACAATGTGGGAATCTGGCTTTGATAAGGTAACTGTATACCTGTGTGTGTGAGAGAGGGAGAGAGAAGAGAGAGAGTAAAAGAGGAAAATTTCTTTTTAAACTCAGCAAGCATTGTTGAGTGTGTGTGCATTAGAGTAACAAAGTTCCACTGTTTTCTGCTTTACACCTCACTGCACATTCTCTCCATCCCTCCAGCTCTCCCTCGATCATTTTCCTCTCTAGCTTTATTTGGTTTTCCATCCATCTTTGAACCTCTTTGTGTCCTTTTTCCTCACTATTCCACTCACACATTTCCCACGTTTTCCACATTCATTCATTTAGCATGCCATTATATTTGTATGTACCACATTTCCCTCAAAATAGTATTTTTTTCCCACTATGGGGTCCCTGCAGGTTCCAGAATTAACAGTCATCGAGCACCAAATGAGAGAAAATTATCTCTGTTGAGTAAACAAACAAATCACTGGCAAGCAAATGTAAGAAAACAAATCAAATGGCTTGAAAGGATAGATTACCCAAAAACTAAATTTACTCTATGATTTACTCACCCTCAAGCCATCTTAGTTGAATAAGACTTTTTTTCTTTCAGACGAATACAATCAGAGTTACATAAAAAGATGGCTCTTCCAAGCTTTATAATGGCAGTGAATGGTGCTCGAAAAAATAAAATGTAAAGCACAAAAATAAAGCACATCCATCCATCATAAAATGTACTCCACATGGCTCCGCTGCAGTGAAGCGATGCATTTGTGTAATAAAAATATTCATATTTACAACTGTAAACCATAATCTCAAGTTTCTGCTAATTGTTGTATGTGCATTTGAGAAAGTGGTGTTCTAGCGGATGACGTAGGATGTAGGCATAGTGTAAGCTTTTGTGAGAACAAAGTTTTGTTTACAGAAATAGAAAAGTCTCCTTATGACTTATATCTGAATTTTTCTTTACAAATCCTCATTTTGTACTTCTAATTCGTTACCAGTTTTCGACAGAGTTCGCATATGCATCGCAGAGCTAGACAAGACAAGCATTTGAGGTTATAAAGTATATAAATTGTACAGTTGTTTTTTTTTAGAAAATAACTGATCTTTTTGCTAGATAAGACCCTTCTTCCTCGGCTGGGATCATTTAGAGCCCTTTGATGCTGCATTTAAACTACATTTTGTAAGTTTAAAATCAGGGCACCAATGAAGTCCATTATATGGAGAAAAATCCTGAAATGCTTTCCTAAAAAAACACAGCTGAAGACAGAAAGACATGAACATCTTAGATGCCAAGGGGGTGAGTAAATTATTTGTGAATTGTTGTTCTGGAAGTTCTCCTTCAAAGTGTAAAAGTTAACAAGTTGTTTTTCAAACATGAAATGTTTGTAGATGTTGCAGCAGATTATAGCCCATCAATTTTGAGGAAAAACGAGAGAGCTTATCTATATGTCTGTATATACAATCAGTTCAGCGTGTGCTTTTTCATTTGAGAGATAATGTGTATTATGTGTGAAATCCTCTCTGTGCCATTTGGCACCAGCAGGGGTTGATTAGTAATGAGGCTGTAGTTGTGACAGAGAGCCAACCCTGCTTTGATCGCAGCTAATCCAGGTCAGGCAGAGTTGACCAGTATGTGCTTGTGTGTTAGTTTATTTGGCTGTCTTTAGGTTTGTTTAAGTATTTTTACATTGAGTACAGTCTTTCCACACTCATAAACTCACAAACACAAGAGGCCAGAGGTGTTTGGATCTGAACCAGGACACATATTTTAAAAATAAGTTTGTTCACTTCATCTTGATGTTTGCGTGTTATTTTTTCCTATATGCTACTGTTTGCAAGTAATGCTCAGTTACTTCTCTTGATCCAAACCTGAGTTCAATATCAATTTGGCTTAAAACTGTGGTGCAATTGTGACATCAATGTAGTTACTAGCAGCAGTTGTTTTCTATTGTAGCTAGGTAACAACTCAGGAATAGAAGGTCGCACTGCTTCGCTTTTTTCAATTTGGTTTGTTTGGTTTGTACCAAAACACCCTCAGGAGGCCACTGCAAGAGATGCAAGAGAATGTGAGCTACTCTCTTAAGGCAGTTTCTGCAGAGACAACCAGTAATGAAAAAGTGATTCACAACTGTGCTTGCAGAGCATCATTACAGAGATGAAATGTGATTTCAGGGAGTCACGAAATCATTTTCCTCATTAATTTTCCCAGTAGGCATGAAGGAACATTTCTGAATAAAGAGCTCAGAGCCTTGAACCAAACCAACTCTGAAATTAATTACCATATGTCATTCAATGAGAGAAATATTTAATATATATATATATATATAAAATCTAAAGGTAAGACAAGGTTCCAAACTATAATGAAATACTCCATCCCATAGAGAATGAAAAATGTAATGAAATTAGTGTAGAATAACTGATTTTGTAGTCTAACACTACCACATCCCATATTAGCTAATTTTAGGTAGGTAGTTAGCATTTGGCTATTGTTAGACCCAGTTAATTTGAAAAAAAAAAAAAAAATCCCACTGCACACATACACACACGTTGTGTTTCCACGTTTTATGGGGACATTCCTCACAGGAAACTGTGAAACTATCCTTGTGGGGACATTTGGTCCCTGTAACATAATAAATACCAGGCACACACACAAACTCATTGTTTAGGAATATATATTCTCTAATCATATATTCTCTGTCTTACCTGTAGCAATATTTTATTCCCGTCATAATCATTTGTTTGCCAGCGAACGTCACTGATGGGTGTGCAGGGACGTGGCAGCAATGGCACAAGTTCACCGACATCCCTTACTCGAATCTCCATCACAGCATTTTCAGTGGGGACTGGGTTCTGGCCACGGGGCATTCGCTTGAACGACAGCTGGATTTCTGTTTCAGGGTTAGAGTACACCACACAGAAGCAGAAATCCTCCTTCTTCTGGGCCAGCCTTCGGCGCAGGAGCAGCCTGTACAGACGCACCTGTTCGGTGTAGGTCTCGGAGCGACAATAGACTGTAAAGCGCACAATTTCTTTGCCATAGTGCACCTGGCGAAGTGCCCATAGCGGCGTTCCCGGTGCAAGTGTAACAAAGTCCTGGCTGGCTGGCGAAAATGGTAAAAGCCCTCGCCCGTTCACCCGCTCCGTGTGGTGATATTGCCACGGTGGGCATCTCAGTTGACTGTGGAGACGTTCAAGACTCTCTTCACCTCCATATTCATCCTGTAGAAATAGGATTACAGCCAAGGCTGGCTGGTGCGATGGAGGTTCGGTGACGCGCTGCAGACGGACCTTGGGCTTTCGAGAGAGACCACCTGCCCGTTCTGACACCCTAAAGAGGGTGAGATCAGGGTGGAGCCAGGAGAGGACCTGATCAGCAGCATGCTGGAGCGTTTTGGCCTGACCGGGGTCAGTGATGATGTGGATAGAAACTAAGAAAGGATCTTGTAGGTCCCCCATGGACAAATCACCTAAAAGAAAGACATAAGAAGAGGTGGCTGTATAGAGAGACAAGAAAATGATTTATAATCTTATGATTTAATATATTACAATGAATTAAACTATTTAAACCCCCAAGTGTATGTCTTCTAGCCTCCCATTAATTTGAGCACTGCTACCAAGTCTACAACACCCTTAGTTCTTCCCTTAATTTTTATTATGCGTATTTCTGTGCTACATGTTCCGTTCTGGCTTTGCCTTCGACCTCTATAAAGGAAAGCACAGAACAAAATAAAAAAAAATAGACTGGCTTTCAAGACTGAATGAAATCTTTTCATCCATGCACTCCTGATCTGTAATCAGGCCGTATAGTGAACAGCGCAGCCTCATTAGTTGCATTAGTGGATGGTTAGTAGCCCTGGAGAAATGCTTTGGCTCCCTGTAGGACTTCTGAATAAGGTTTGCCCTTCCACTGAACCTCTGACCAGACCAAACCCTGAGTGCAGACACACACATACAAAAATCCCTGAGCACAAAAGTACATGAAAACCCCCCTTAACACATTCAGGTAACAACACAGTATTAAAAATCAAATGTATGTAAACTTTTGAACAGGGTCTTATTTTATAAATTCAACTATTATTTTCTCTTGTGAACTATATGTGAACTTCTTTAATGTGAAATATCTTATTCACGTCAGTACTAAACAAAAAATAATATGCATTTTGTATGATGCCTCTTATTTTGGTAAAATAATTAACATTTTGCAGATTCTGCAAGGTGTATGTAAACTTTTGACCTCAGCTGTATTAATAATAGTAATAATAAATTAGTATATAACAGAAAGTGGCAGAACATGGACAGCTGCCTCTTTCTTTTCCTCTACTCTTTTTTTCACCCCAAACTCTCCTGACTCATGGGACTCGTCCCACTTTGTTTGTTGTTTAAGGTTGGGGGCACCAGAGGCCGAGGGAACGCTATGCTCTTACACACTTACACACAAAAACACACTCACGCAAGTAAACACGCTTCTCTAGTTGCACTGGTGTAACTGACGCACATCTGAGTTCAATGAAGGATCCTTTCAATCAATCAATGTCGAAAAACCAAGCAGCATATTCACTAGGCAAAGGTATTTGTTCATTCTTAAAACACACAATATATTCTCTACTGTACAGTATGACCTCTAAAACACACACATATGCAGACAGCCTTACAACACACCTAGCGTGATCCAGTTATTAATGTTTTAATTACCAAAAGATTTCAGCTGGAAGGAATTAAATGTGAATGTTATGGCACTTTGCCCTAAACACACATTGTCTATTCAGACATTTTTTACAGGACATTATTTACAGTAAACAGTGTAATTTGAATTATTACTGATGCAGTTATGAGGAGAAATCACAGATACTAAACTTAATCACATTATTTGTGACCCTGGACCACAAAACCAGTAATAAGTCGCACGGGTATATTTGTAGTAACAGCCAACAATACACTGTATGGGTCAAAATTATCGATTTTTCCTTTATGCCAAAATTATTAGATATTAATTAGAGATCATGTTTCATAAAGATGTTCTGTAAATTTCCTACTGTAAATATATCAAAACTTAATTTCTGATTAGTAATATGCATTGCTAAGAACTTCTTTGGACAACTTTAAGGGTAATTTTCTCAATATTTAGATTTTTTAGATTTTTTTTATTTAGATTTTTGCACCCTCAGATTCCAGATTTTCCAAATATTGTCCTATCCTAACAAACCATACATCAAAAAGCTTAATTATTCAGCTTTCATATGATGTATAAATCTCAGTTTCAGACCCTTATGACTGATAATAAAATCAAATGTATTTTTAAATGTTAGTTTTTATTGGAATAGTAGCCAGTTTTCAAGCCTCCATTTATCACGTTAATGGATTATGCTGAATAAAAAATAAATATGGAGTTATTCTGTGATATTTCTCTTTTGAAATAAATGTCTTGATTATGATTCTGAAAGTGCATCTGAGTAAGTTAAATATTTATAAGTCACACCCAGTATCAGTATTTTATAATGGTTACACTCCAAATACAAAAAATGTGGTGTGGTGCAATCTGTGCCACCCTGTGATATTCAACCCTAAAACATTTTTTAATAAGTAGCACAAACATTTCATGAAAAAATGTGTTTAAAGAGTAACGTCATGGGTTATTAACATGTTTTCCAAACTAAAACTATGTGAAACTACTGTAAGTTATCTATTCAAATTCTAATTATTTGAATTACAATCTTACTGTAATGGGGTACAAATTTAGCACCATATTCTCCGTGTTAGCATATGCATGAACCAGGAAATCAGGTCTGTATGTTGCTATATTTCCTGTCTATGAGATGCAGCTATGTCTTCAGCTAGATTCAAGAAGCCTTGTTCACTTTAGACCATCTGTAATCTCAGTAGAGTCTGTAATGGAATTTAATCTGGCAGTTTGAGACTTAACCAACATTAAATAAGACGCCATATTTAGCACCAGCTTAACCATCCCTAATATACATGCCAATCTGGTCTCATTCTTACACTGTAAAAACCTGCAATTGTTACTTTAAGTGTCTATTTCTCTATGATCTAAAGCTTTGTTGGTGTCACATAATAGGTTTAGGTTTATTTAGTGATGTTAACATTTGAGACCCTGAACCACAAAACCAGTCATAATGATCAATTTTTTGAAATTGAGATTTATTATCTGACAGCTGAATAAATAAGCTTTCCATTGATGTATGGGTGTTAGGATAGGACAATATTTCCCAGAGATACAACTATTTGAAAATCTGGAATCTGTGGGTGCAAAAAAAACCTAAATACTGAGAAAATCACCTTTAAAGTTGTCCAAATGAAGTTCTTAGCAATGCATATTACGGATCAAAAATTAAGTTTTGATATATTTACAGTAGGAAATGTACAAATTATCTTCATGGAACATGATCTTTACTTAATATCCTAATGATTTTGGGCATAAAAGAAAATTTGATAATTTTTGACTATTGCTACAAATATACCCATGCAACTTAAGACTGGTTTTGTGGTCCAGGGTCACATTTATGACTTAAATTAAAATGAATTAATTTAAACAGCACAAGCACATTTTTTAGTGGTAAGTGTCCAGAGCTATAAAAAGGGAAAAACAGATTTTTCACATAATATGCACTCAACTTCAAATTCGGTTTATGCAAACCACTGAAGTTGCTAGTGATGTGACAAAACAAAATAGAGAGGAAAGTATTGTGCATACAGATACACAGAAAATCTGATGAGCTGCAGAGATGGCGAAATGCTGACATGACGGTAAGCAGTTATTAATGGCAGCCTTTCAAGAAAACATACTGTCATACTGCTGAAAAAGAGACAGAATGCAGAAACAATAAGGGGAAATGTGGTGGAAAAAGTGAAAAACAGATCGCTCATCCATGCAAAGGTGCTCAGACAAAGAAAGAGACAATGGAATATAAAATAAACAACATATAAATTCTGAATAACCCCCTCTCTAGACACTGCTACACTGATTTACAGTACAACTTTCATGCCTATAAGCACTTAGCCGGGATAAAATAAAAATACATATTTTTCAATAAATTTATTTTGTTTTAAGATTGGTGAATGTTGCACTGTAAACTGCACCCTGTCATCAAATTGTAAAACATAGAATTTTTATATACCCCACGCTATTTCTCCCCCTCTCTCATTATTTCTCAAACCATCCCATTCTGTTTTCTTCATTTTCTGTCCCTGACTCCACACTGAACCATTTTTCTTCATTCTTCAGTAAATTATAAACAGTCTATTATGTGGTGTCCTTGATGGGCTCTAGGTTTTAGTGTGTGTGTGTGTGTGTGTGTGTGTGTGTGTGAGTAGGTGAGTGTGTCTGTATGTGAGTGGGTGAGTGAGAGAGTGCTTCCTGCGCTGTCACTGGGAGGAGTGTTTCCTGCTGCCCAGATTAATGGGCTAATATTGGACATTAATCCCTCCATAGGGAAACAGACTGGGCCCGATGCAGCCACGGAAAAGGTCAGCCACACACACAAGCAGGCACTCACACACAACCAAGCGGAGGTGTTAGAGCTCTCGAAGCACTTCAAGCAGTGATTCTGAGAAAAAACTAATCTCACTGTCATGGCAACAACTGTCAAGTGTTTTAACTTGAGAGAAATCTTCCACTTGTAATTTGTAATGTGCTTTTCGAAACACATATTATTCCAAAAGCAGCTTTACAAGGAATAGTCCCTCACAAATCCCCCAATGAGCACAAGGTGACAAGGCATTTAAAGCACATTTATGGAGAATATGTGTTTGATTAAGATGGGGAATATACAAACAAATGTACTCACTGCTTGCTGATGACATAAGACTGTAGTCAGACCTGAGATTAGAGTGAATGACAGAAAGGGGAGAGAGAAACAGAGAAAGACTTTGGTTAGAGACTGTTAGAGTGATTTAAGATCCCAGGGTTTCAAAGGAAGGTCCTACATCTGGATAAACAATTCTGGGTGTCATGGTATATGGAGTGTGTTTGTGTGTAGAAATGTCTCTAGTGTATTACACACACATAGGTTATGCATAGGTTACGATCGAAGATTGTGTCTTGCTGCTTTGTGTCAGAGACTTTCTTTTCTCTGAGCTTAGCGGTTGCTGAGGAAGATAAAAACAAAGAATAAGACCTATTTGAAATAGTTACCTTATGTACATGTGCCTTACATAGGGACCTAGTCATTTTGTTTCCATTGTACGTTTTTTTTTTTCTTTTATCGCTCTCCGGTCAATCTTTTTCCTTTCCTCTCCCTCTGTCTTTTTCCTGTTTCTCTGGTAGTGAAAACAGTGCAACAGGGTATTCAATTCTTTTTAAGAACAGGGAAATTCCACGTAGTTAAACTTGAATTTTTAATGTTCTAATTTAATGCTGTACTGATAGTATGGTGCTTTGGTGCAGCACTCTGTTCAAAACTTTGGGATCAGTAAGATTTATTTATTTTTTGGAAAAAAAGAAAGAAAGTGTACTTTAATTTAGCAAGGGTGCATTAAATTGATCAAAAGTGACAGTAAAGGCATTTTTAATATAAAAAACAGATTTCTATTTCAAATAAATGCTGTTCCTTTTAACTTTGCATTCATCAAACAATCTTGAATGAATCATGTTTTCCACAGCTATAAAAAGAAGCACAATTGTTTTTAATGGAGGTAATAATTAGAAAGTTTGTTGAGCACCAAAATCAGCATATTGGAATGATTTCTAAAGGATTACACGAGTAACAGAAATAAATTACATTTTAAAATATACTTAAATAGAAAACAGTTATTTAAAATTGTAAGAATATTTCAGAATATTACACATTTATTTTTTTATATAAAATAAGTGCGTTAGTGAGCATAAGAGACTTAAAAATCTTACAAACCCCAAACTTTTGAATGGAAGTGTAAATACTATGTTCTATACTTTGCATTTAACAGCAAATCACTTTTATGTATTTCTATGTAGTACTTCATACAAATAAAATCATTATAAAAGTCTCTAAATGTGGTCATCAGTGTCATTGTTGCTATTCCTGAATCAGTGAGTTCTGTATAGAGGATAATAATGATCTTATGTGACACTGGACCACAAAACCAGCCTTAAGTAGAACGAGTATATTTGTATTGTTATCGCTTTTTCTTTTATGCCAAAAATCATTATGATATTAAGTAAAGATCACGTTCCATGAATACATTTTGTAAATTTCCTACCTTAAATTTATCAAAACTTAATTTTTGCTTAGTAATATGCATTGCTAAAAACTTCATTTGGACAACTTTAAAGGTGATTTTCCTCAGTATTTTGATTTTTTTGCACCCTCAGATTCCAGATTTTCAAATAGTTGTATTTAAGTGGGTTTCTGCATGTTGTTCACACTTACACAATGAGCTCTCAAGCATCATGAGTAAGCTTCCTTTTTGAAAATGTCTTTCACTAACAGCCAACCATGCAGTTTACAAATACTGTTAAATGAACTAAATTACAACACAAGACACATAACATCTGTTAGCTTTCATTTAGCACCAAAACAGCTACATAAACCAAATCTGACATTCATTACATTTATTAGTTTTTTGAACAGTTACCACAAGGGGCTAATCAAAAAGGCTTGGAGGATATTCAGCATATTTACACGGAAAGAATAAATCCTTCATATTATATTTACAGGACCAACCACACATTTTTGTACATTTTGAAGGAAAGTTTAAAGGAACTAGATGATGTATCGTTGTGGTTAAATGTGGTCAGATTACAGGTTGTAGTTCAAACTCAACAAGGCATAAGCTATCACTATTTGAGCTTAAACCCCAGGTTGCTCATGGTTTTACTGTAAGTGGCTTTGGATAAATGCATCAGCTAATTGAAGAGTTAGTCATTAGAAAGGTACAGAGGCCATTTTCTTCAGAACAAATGACCTAAAGCATATATAAAGAAATTATATTCTAAATCAGAATACATACCATACAAACACACAGGTCACATTTGGGGGTTTCAGCAGTGTGTCAAGTCTACTATCCTACTAAATCACCATACATACAAGACAGGACAGCCATTATGATGTGACATACCTACAAACAAACCATGATGTATCTTTTCATCGTTCACAGCTGAAAGCACAGAATGACGGTACAGATCATAAATGACTTTTTTTTTTTTTTTTAAATAGAGAGTTATATCTTAGGTAGAGAGTTGATGTCAGATTTGTGTGATTAGTATTAGCTACTTCTGTCACTCTCTTGTGCTAAAAAGCCTAAGCAGAATGCACTAATAGCTCAGCTCATTGGCTTTCCAGCTACTTTTCAGCAGTAAATCTCTGCGCCAGATGTCTTGGGTGTTAATGCCAAACAACAGATGGTTAAATAAGCAATGGGCCAAAAGAAGGTAGAAACGCAACGAGAAACCTTAAACAAGCGTGCTGTCAAATGAATTTTAGTAATGACCTGCGCTGTTCAGGTATCAGAATCATCAAATCACTCACTTCAAATGAATCATATTCTTCTAAGCGCGTTAATATTTGTAGAATATTGGTGTTTATCCTAAAAAGTGCATTGCAACTATATTCCCTATCTTATTTATTTAGTTTTCTTAGCTAAATAAAGCCCCTGTATCATTACTTACCCTCCGGTCTCCGCTCCCGAATCAGCGCACTCATCTTCAACTGAATTCTCCATCTCTCGTGAAAGTGACAGGGACTTCACATGCCTCCCGTGTTCTCTTCTGCACTTCTGCACTAACGCCCACGTACACTGCACAAAATTAATACGACGAAACTTTTTTAAAGCTTGGATGGAGAACCGACAACGGTAACGGTGACACACACAGCGAATAGTGACAATGTATACGCAGAGTCTGTCTGATCCGGTTGTTCGTGAAGCTTGTGCGTCACCGCCGTTCATTCAGTTCAATAGCGGTGCGTTTACCGCTCCCAGGTGGCACAACGCAGCTAAAGCGAGTATTTACGCACTTTCAGACAATGAGACGAAAATAATGTGAACTCAGTCTGTGGAATGTGTAAATTAGGATTTAGAGAGAGAGAGAGAGAGAGAGAGAGAGAGAGAGACATTTAAGGATAAACAGATCAGATGTAAATTAAATACTCAATATTTTAAAGTCACGGTGTTTGATTATATTGCAAAAACGTTACACATTAAGACATTTAGTAGGATACTTTTGAAATATAATTAAAATGATGTACGTGAGAAAAACCTTTCTAAATAAATAAATAAAAACACAAAGTTTATTCTACAAGCAGGTCGCCCCCTCATGGCCGCCATATTGACGTCAAATGGCCATAACTTAGACATAACAACAACAATCATAAAAATAATAATAACGTTTATTTAGTGCTCAAGGCAAATTAAAAAGCATAAAAGTACATCAAAACAAATCAACAAAAAAAGCCCAATTCACAGGTCCACAAGTGTTGACAGCAGCTAATAAGCAAATTTCATGCATTGAGGTTGATAAATGTCAGCATAACATCTCTGCCTTTACCAGATTACTTATTTTTGCCAATCAGTTGCAATAGCTGTGTTGTGAGTACCAACACATTGAGCACTGGAGAAAAGGAAAGTCAGGTCAGACTTGAAAATAAAAGATATTATTTTACTGACAAACAAGAAAATATTTTTCGAATAAATAATTGAAGAGTTCAGATGCAAAAGCCTCTAAATTCATCTGAAGTTTTTCTTTAAAATTAGCATTTCTTTCTGGCTACTTTGTATAGGCTTCTGGTACTTCTGATTGGGCTGAGGCTGGAATTTAGTGAGTTTGAAGTAAAAGTATTTGATGGATGTGTACTGTGTGTCAGGAGCATTCACTCTGTATCATTATCTCATTTTTGACCGAGATGGCTATTAGCTGGTTTTGCATCTGAACTCTTCAATTATGCAATAAACGTTGGTTTAGCTGCAATTTATAGAAATTTATAGAAATTAATGAAGGATACACATAACACACTGTCATTCAAACAATAAAATATTTTGTAAAGCTATTTACACTAATATAAAGGTTAGGTTATTTTTATGAAAACAGGTGAAAAATTGTCACTGTGGGGAAATTGCACGTTAAACTTTGTCAGCTTTGTCAGTGTGTTAGATTTCTAGCATTATAAACCATTCTAAAGTTCTCTAAAGGTTTCTGCCAGATGGTCTTTTTCTAGTCGATGTACCCCTCCGGTTCCAAAAGAAGATACTGTTGAAGTGGCTTTGGTACTGGGAGCCTGGAAATGAATAAGCAGCAGTTTTTCCCAAACTCTTTCCTCAGTGCAGACCGACAAAGATGCTGTAAACTACGTGGTTTATACTCAAGTGCAAAAAGGGACTCATAAAAGGTTCTGTGAAGCTGAAAAATGAGAGAGAATATTCATGTATTAATATGATACAATAATACCAACAGCATCAGTATGCACTGACTTATTCCAAACCCGATTTTCTTCACCTTTAAACCTTTTAGTCTTATTTTTCTACACAATGTTTGAAATATTTATACTATGAATCAGGCTTCCAGAGGTTTCATAATAGTGAAAAAATGATGAAAGACTTACATGAAAAATTTCCTCAGGTATAGCCTCAACCCATTTGGACGTCACAGGAACAAGTGTGTATGAGTTAAACAAGATTTCCACAGTTTTAGGTGCCCCAGCACAGGCTGCTAATACCTTAAAACCAAAAAACATAAATGAAAGTAATTAATTTTGCCAATTGATCACACCAAAAAATAGATAAATGAAAGATGAAAAAGACATCAGCAAATGAACAGACTTTAAATCTGCTTTTTATGTCATGAAATATGAAGACTGTTTAATGTACAGAATAAAGGTCCTTGCACACTGAGTTTGAAATTTTTGTATGTGTTTTTTCATAATTGTCAAAATTTGTTACATGCAGAACATCCCAGTGGCTCTGAATTGTCGAAACACCTCTCAAAATGCTTGCTACTGATGCGAAAAATGCAGAAAGTTGAACCTGATCTGAATTTTTTTTTTTTTAATGATGGACGAAAGTTTTGGAGGCAGTGTGTAAATGTGATGGAAACAACATGAGGCATTATTTATTTTTTAACGTGTGAAAATTTAGTGTAAGAATTTTGGACTTGTGCAACCACCTTAAATCTCAGGACTATTATCTAATTTTAGTATGCGTTTTTTCATATTTGTCCAAATTAGCCATGCACAGAATGCCACAGTGGCTCAGAATTGTCAAAACACCCCTCAAAATGCTTGCTACAGATGTGAAAAATGCAGAAAATCAAACCTGATCTGAATTTTTTTATGACGCACTAAAGCAGTGGTTCTCAACTCCAGTCCTCGGGGCCCACGGCTCTGCACATTTTGTATGTCTCCCTCATGTAACGCACCTGATGACGACTGGAGTTGAGAACCACTGCACTAAAGTTTTGGAGGCAGTGTGTGAACATGAATGACACAACATAAGGTCATATTTATTTTCTAACGTGCGAAAATTTCAGATGAGAATTTCGGACTTGGTGTGCAAGGACCTTTAGTGTTATTAGTGATCACCTTCAGCAGTGCTTGTGGCCAGACTTTAATAGAGCCACGATTTAACAAGGTCTGAACAACCCTGTGAGGTTCCCACTCTTGCCGAACCACAGAGCTTTGTAGAACACTAGACAACGGCGAACACCCGTTATAGTCAATGGCATTGATATCAGCCCCATTGTCCAAGAGAAGCTCCACCAGCTTAAGCTGAACACTGCGGGCTGCCTTGTGTAGAGGACTGCGGCGTTCTTTATCAGCCGAATTAATGTTAGCTCCATAGGCCAGGAAGAGACGACAGATCTCAAGGTATCGTTCATCTTCGCAGTCAGCTGTCTTTTCTGGGGCGACTCCACAAACCACCCCCAGTGGCGTCTCTCCAGAATAGCTGCTGTGGTTCACACAGGCTCCGAATCTTAGGTACAGCTGTGCATGATGGGGCAGAACATGTCTAGCTGCCACATGCAGTGGTGTTTCATCCTCTTCTTCACTGGGTATGTTCACTTTGGCACCATATCTCACCAAGGTTTTGGCACAACTGCAATAGAAATTATAATATTTGTACAAAATTGTTAAGGTGAAGAAATTGTTCATGTTTTGCACTACACTCTAAAAGTGATGAAACATTATTAAAGGAGACATATCATGGAAATCTGACTTTTTTCGTGTTTAAGTGCTATAATCAGGTCCCCAGTGCATGTAACAACCCAGAAAATGTGAAACAGAACAACCCAGTAAATTGTTTTTTTTTTTTTTAAGCCTTCCTCTGCTTGTGAAAAAACTAGCCACTCTTATTATAATATTACCGCCTGTTAATCTGCACCGTTCCACCCACGGTGCTGCCACTGTGTTTTTGCAAATGAGAGTGGTGTACCAGTTCCTTGTCCCAACCTCAGAGGAAACAACAGAGCAGTGAATTTATTTGTTTACTGTATATTATGCCACTGCCACACAGATCCAATATAAATGTGATTTCTTTACCTTCACAGACGTAACCAACTGTTTTTGTAACTCCTGTTTTTTTAACATAAACTTGTGTGTATTTGACAGTTTAAGTGCAATAAGACATGAAAGATCTTAGTTTAGTACTCACATGACGTGTGGCAGCCGCTTTCTGTGTGTGTTCTTCGGATGTGTGCGCTCAATATCTTAAGTTTAAACTGGCTTTAAAATGCATGATTTCAGCACAATAGACATGATGATCAAAACCAAACAGATGTTTTTCGGCAGAATATCTAAAGGTAGGAGCTGTAAAGGCACAGCATGAGCAGCTCATTTGCATTTAAAGAGACATGTTGATATGTTGATACCGTAGTGATTGTGGAGTTCTGCAGAGATGTAAGGCAGTCAGTCCCTCTTCTGTCATCTGGTTAGGATTAGCTCCATGTTCCAGCAGCAACTCTACACATTCAGTATTGGCGTTCACACAGGCCTCATGAAGTGCTGCTTTTCCTCCAGCAATAAGGTTGGGGTGTGCGCCGTGCTCCAGTAAATATTGCAGACATTCAGTGAAACCTTGCGCGGCAGCAATACACAGTGGGCTTGTCAGTTCTCTTTTATACTCCAAAGACCAAAGACCTGGGATGGGAAAGATTGTCAGACCATCACAACTGAACTGACATGTATAGAAAACACACCAAAATGATACAATGAGGGCCTTTTTTTGATTCTTTAGGGTCTTAATAAAAAGTCTATAACA